>CM076571.1:381268014-381454053 GCA_034641835.2 Pinus albicaulis
GTCTAAAATCATATTCCTCAGCCTATCTTACAACTTTACACAGAGACTGTGTCTCAAAAGAAACTACTTGCAATTCTCTGATAACTAATCAAAAACCTTTACAATGAGTTTCTTCATGAATTTATAGCTCCAGTGGAGCAAAGAAAGTAGGTGAAAAACTAAATGAAACATTAAAACTCAGAAGAGGAAGATGGCCGAAGCCCTCTCTGTATAAATTCTGTGTATTTATCTCTGGCACTCTTTTGGGTGAAAGAGTGGTCTTCTCCAGGCTTCCATTTACTTCGGTGTGTCTCTGATGTACTTGGCTGCAGTACTCTGTAGTACTTTTGGTGAATTTAACAAAAACGTAGAATCGAGACACTAAGATCTGCCATACTGTGCAACAAATGCTTCTGATAGCCTAGGACTGCTATAGGAGGGGAAAAACTTCTCTTGGACACAATGTATACTGAAACCATAATGTGTACTGTGTCTGTGCTTGGGAAGAAACGTTCTGCTGATTTGAAATCCTGATTACATTGTTTTCTGTGCGCTGGACCTCCTGTGTGATCCTTGGGATTTTCGATCCGATACTCTGCCTTTAGAACTCTGGATTAAGGCTTAAAATCCTCAATAATGCACGTTGAAATCCTTGATCATTAGCTAGTATTTCCCTGCCACTTCATAAATGTCTCGATCTGCAAAATCTGGGTTTTAATGGCGCCGGATAGGTTTTTTGCGGAGATTGAACTATCCTGGGATAATATTTATTCCGTCGCTACCTTTCTGAGTATTTCCATTGTAGTACCAGCTTCCAAATTCAACTTTCCATGCGCAACACACCATTACAATAGTACAATTGAACCATGGCGGTTTTACGCCTCTTTGAAACCCTGCAAAATACAAAAACTACTAGGAAAACCATGCATGGGGTCGGATGGTGTGGATGACTGTGAGGATGGCGGTGGGACTGCGGATGAATGGCACAAAATGCAGAGGGATGGTGGAGAAGTGCTCTGGTAGGAAGGTTGGCGGAATGCAGAGAAATTTAACATGAAAACCTTAATTTCGACCTTTTGAATGAATAGATATGGATGGATGGGTGAATATACGATGGAACACGTGGAACGGTGACGTGGTGGCACGGGGTCAACGGCGGGTGTGTGGTCAGATCTGGACCGTCCGATCTCAATGGAGATCGACAATGGAAAACACGTCGGAGGGCGATGGACAGTGGGCCAGGGGTACGGTGGCCATGGATTAACCTGCGCGCAGCTTCATGGATTGACAACCGTTGGATGGGCAGCTCTGGATCGGATGGCGAATTTGCATATCGCTCTGCATCTGTGGACAAACTTTAACGCGCGATGGGAGGGTGGTTTTCCTACCGTACCGATGCCACGTGTCGAATGATGTATGGAATCACTTCGAAAATGAAAATACCGCCAGCCCTCAGAAGGTGGTGCGATGGATACCACTGGTTTTCGAGCGGGCGTGTTGGCGTGGTGGCCACCGGGGCGGGCGTACTGTGGATCATCGGATCATCAGGAAAACGAATGGTGGATCTTCGATCGGGCGGTGAACAAGTTGAACGATGGATGCTGCGGGGGCGGCGATCGTCGTCCATTCTGTTTAGATCAACGGCTGTAAACGTGCCCAATGAACATATGAAATAAGCGCTCTCCGCCTTGGCGCCTGGTCATGGCACTGGGTCATGTGGAGAGAAATGTACAGGGGGCTAGGCCAAAAGGGGCTAAGGCCCAATTACATAGAAAACATGGTTTTTGGCCCATTTAAAATAAAATTAAAAGCCAAAATGGGTAGCGATAGAGAGATAAAGGGGTCTCTTGGCTAAACCAAGGGCAGATGTGTGGTTTAAAGGGGATTTTGGGAGGATTTAGTGGATTAGAGGGGAATTTGACAAGGAAAAACAAGGGTAAAAATGGGGGGTTCTGCAGGGGTTCAAGGGAAAATGAAGGCATTTTGGAGCACCATTTTTTCCAATCAAAGAGGCTATTTTACATAAGGACAACAGAGGGAAATAATCAATGGGCAGAGGGCATAAAAGAGGTTTCAAGGATGATGTGTTTGCAGGGGAAATGCATTCCTTGAAAGCTCAGAAAACAACTTAGCCCCCCGTTTTTCTTGTCAAAAAATTCATAGGGGGCTAACAGTGGCTCCACATGGGGATGGCTTCTTCTTGAAGGAGTCAAGAATTCAGGAAATGATCTTTGGTGTAGGCCAGATGCCTGCTGCTTGGCACATCCCTTTATTTCTTCAGATCAGCTGCCACAATCATGATAGATACATCATCAGAAAAACTTTCCTCAACAATCTACCTACCCTTTCCTACAATCCTAACATTTTTATTTTTGGGTGCATTTGAGCTAGCAGACCCTTTACATCTTTTATTTTTACAAACAGGAAAATAAACCTATTCTATTTCTACCCTTATTACTCCATGAGACCATATTATACTGTTGGTCTCATATGTTTCTCTACCTAATCTAATATCTGTTGGGATTAAACTGTCCAGCAGATTGTTTCTCTACATTCTACAACAGAAATTTAAAAATAGTCAAACTAGGATTAGACAGTCTAGTTTGTTGTTGATCCAAGGCATAAAGACAGTTGCACATGGACAAAAATTTGCAAAAAACTAAAACAAAACTTTGAAGGCTTGAAATCTGGAATCTTTAAGCATCCTTCTTTCTTTTTTGTGACTCGGGTTTTGAGCTTGTTAGAGTCACTTCCTTTCTTCATTTCAGCTCTGGTTTTGGGCTTGTAAGAGCTGATTCTTCTTTCTTCTCTGCTGGTCCAGGTTTTGAGCATGTTTGGACCAACTATCTTTACTTTCCTTGGCTCAAATTTTGATCTTATTAGAGCCAATCTTTGCACTGCAGAGGTTCATGTTTTGAGCATGTCTGAACCTCTTCCTTTCTCTATTTTCTCCACTTTTTTTTTTTTTTTTTTTTGAAAACCAACACTGCAATGATATGTACAATGGAAAAGGAAACTGGAAATTGGAAATTAGCAGAAGTAGTCTTTGAGCATCCTACCATTGACAGGACCCCCAAATAGCTTCGTACCATCTAACTTCTGTAGAAAAAAGGCATTCAGACCCACAGTGGCCTGGATGATGTAGGGACCTTGCCACAAACTGTCAAATTTGTTGTGCTTTCCTTTGTCCTCTTTCCTTGAGTCCCACTTCAGAACTTTATCTCCAATTTTGAAATCAGAGGCCTTAGTTCTTTTGTCAAACAACTTCTTTATGTTTTCTTGAACCTTGATAGCTCTGTTATAGACCTCTTCCCTTGTTTGTTGGAGATGGATTGTCTGGTTTATTCTCCTCACCATGTTGTCTTCTTCCATTTGTATCTCTTGAACAAGTTTGATCACTGGTATCCCAAGGCTGGTAGGAAACACTGCTTTTGTTCCATAGACAAGCTGGTAAGGTGACCTGCCAATGGATTTTTTTGTTGTAAGCCTGTTAGCCCACAAAGCATGTACTAACTTGTTATGCCACGACTTTTTTTTCTCTTCCAGCAGCTTTTTGATGATGATCACCAGGCTCTTGTTTGATGACTCAGCGAATCCATTACCATGAGGGTAATAGGCAGTTGAATGACCGAGTGCTATTTGATACTTGTGACAAAAATCAACCATTTTCTTGGATCCGAAAGCAGCAACATTATCAGTGATTATTTTCCTTGGGCAGCCAAACTGAGAGAGGATATGACCTTCTAGGAATCTAATGATGACTGAATCTGTGGCATTCCTAGTAGGTATGGCTTCTATCCACTTAGTGAAGTGATACTGGCTGTTAGAAAGGATCCATTTGTATTTATGCGGAAGAGCGGGTGAATTTCTCCCTATGAAATCTAAACCCCATTGAAAGGGACCTTCGTGGTGATGGCTGCGGATGAGGAGGGAACAAACTTTGCCTTCAAAAATCTGGCATTTGTGGCAGGAAATTATCATCTTATGGATATCATTGAAGAGGGTAGACCAATAGTAACCAGCTCTCAGTATTTTGTTTGCAATAGCCTTCCAACTCAGGTGGCCCCCACACTCTCCTGCATGGAATTCTTGTTTAATCTTCTCTGCCTCAGACTCAGGCAAACATTTAAGCAATAGGCCATTTGGATTTTTCCAGTATAAACAGTTACTCAATATGCAGTAGCTTCTGGCTTTTAGTTTTAATAATCTGGCCTTGGTCTTTGATAGTTCAGGAGGGGCATTGAGGTGTGTAAGCACATACAAAATGTCAGAATACCAAGGAGAGCTCTGAAACTTTTCCTCAACAATGGGATAAGGTAATTCCTGTTGCTCATCCAAGGTATTTACCATGTTAATGTCTAGGGCTTGTAGATTTGATTCATCCATTAATTGAGCTAAGCCCTGACCTTTAATCAGTTTGGTGGGTTTTATCTCAAGGTCGTATTCTAAGATCACAACAATCCATTTTCCCCTTCTCCCATCTGGGTCTTGGGACAATATGTCTTTAACCACTATCTTTGGCACATAGCCTATGGTGTGGGAATGCAGTATGTACACCCTAAAGTCTTTCAAGGCCTTAATCAGAGCATAGGCCCATTTTTCCATAATTTTGTATTTCAAGGGTGCATCCCTGAGTGCTTTGCTGAAGAAAGAAATGGTTTGTTCCATTCCCTTTGAATTTTTCTGCAGCAGAACTGCAACTATGGTATTCTTGGAGGCAAATGAAAAAATCAGGAAATATTTTGAGAAATCTGGGTTGATTAGGACAGGAGCCTGGGTGAGTGCAAGTTTTACTGATTCAAAAGATTTCTTAGCTTCAACAGTCCACTTAATTCCTACACCTTTCCTCAGCATATTAGTCATATTTCTAAGGTGTTCAGCTAAGTTGGGAATGAACCTCCTGAGGAAATTGATTTTTCCAATAAAGGATTGTAACTCATTGATGTTTCTCGGGTGTGTGATTTGTAGTATTCCCTCAACTCTTTGTGGGTCTATCCTAATCCCCTTCTCAGATATAATGTGGCCAAGAATTTTACCTTCCTGCAGTCCAAATATAGTCTTTTTTGGATTCAGTGACAGACCAAACCTCCTACATTTTTCAAACACTCTTCTCAGGTGCTCAAGGTGTTCTTCCTGAGTCTTGGAGTAGATTGTTATGTCATCCAGGTAGATGACAATGAAGTGTCATATTTCATCTAAAAAAGATATATCCATTGCTCTTTGGAAGGTTGCACCAGCATTCATTAATCCAAAAGGCATCTTTACATACATAAAAGTGCCCCATGGAGTGGTAAAGGTTGTTTTTAGTTGATCTTCTGGGATTACTAAGACTTGGTTGTAACCTGAAAAACCATCTAGTAGGGAGATCCTTTTGGAGCCTACTACCCTCTGAAGAATATGTTCCATTTTAGGCAAAGGGTAATTGTCTTTGAGTGAGGCTCTATTAAGATTCCTGAAATCTATGCATAGCCTGATATCCCCTGTCTTCTTTCTTACAGCCACTAGGTTTGATACCCAATCAGAGAACCTCACAGGCACAATTATACCTACTTCTTACATCTTCTTAATCTCTTTTTCCACGGCAGGGAATTGCTTTGGGTTTATTCTGCGAAGTTTTTGTCGAAAGGGCTTCTGATTTTCTTTCAAGGGTATCTTATGTTGTATGATGTTTGTGTCATAGGCCCTTAATTCCTCATAACTCCAATCACACAAATCAATGAATTATTTGAAGAGGTAAATGTACTTCTTTTTCATGTTTGCAGGCAGGGACTTAGCCAATTTGATCATTTTGGGTTTGTCTTCAGTGCCTATGTTGCATTCCTCAACATCAGAGTCTACATGTTCTATAGTGGGCTTTTTTGCTACATCATTGAAGTCAAAAAGGTCTTCTAAAGGTGCCAGAACTCGAGGTATGTTCTTATCTTTGGTCTGTAGCACCTCCACCTCTTCACTATCTGCGTTTTCACATTTTTCGTTTGGATTTCCAATCTGTTCGTTTAAAGTGTTTATTTCTATGTTACAGGGTGTCTCTTCCTCATCTGAGGATTCTTCACTTAGGCAGCTACTGTCAGATTTAGAGTCTGAATTAGAAAATTCAAACTCATTCCTGCCTACCAGTAAATCTTCAATCTGTTTATCTCCTTCAAAAACCTGCCAATATTTTTCATTGTCTGGCACTGCAGGTCTGAATTTGTTCTGAATGATGATTGGTTGGTCGCTTGGAGTCTTAGGGTATGAACTAGCTAGACAAGCTAATCCGTTTGCCATGACATTTTGACTCCTAGGAACAAACACTAGTTCATATTCAACAAAGGTTTTCAATAAATTCATAGTGTCATTCCTATATGCTCTCAGTCTAGGATGTTTCGTTGTGTATTCACCATTCACCTGTTTGATAATCAGCTTAGAATCTCCACGCACAGTTATTCTATAGGCTCCTAATTTTTTCAACAGAGTTAAGCCTAGGATCAGAGCCTCATATTCTGCAATATTGTTCGTACACTTGAAGTGCAGGTTGTAGGCATGGCTCTCTGCGTAATCGCTCTCTGTGTTATGTATCCACACTCCTGCTCCAGAAGTTCTCTTGGTGCATGACCCATCAAAACTCATCTCCCACAAGGGTTCATTCTCGGGTTTGTCATTGTTTACTTCCCTACAGCTGGGTTCTCCATTATGTTGCATTATAGGAGCTGCACTAGGCTGTGGGTTGTTTTGTTTTTCTTCATGAGTGTGGAAATCAGAGAGGTGACTAGCTGGCTGATTACGTTCTGTTTCTGGTTCACTTTGAGTTTTTATTTCAGTGCACTGTTATGAGTTTTCTACATCATTCTCCTCTGAGTCTAGAGTAGCCATTATGTTAAAGTCCATGGGCTATGTTTCCTTGTTTGTATCTATGTTTTTGGACTCTGACCCCTCTAAGGATTCATCATTACAAAGGATGAAGGAGCCAAGGTTCGTATGTACAGAGTATAAAGGAGATTTTTCAGGCTTTTCGGGGCTACTAACCTGGAATTTCATTTGTGATTCCCTGTACAATCTTATAAGTTGGCCAAAGATTGGGATTGTGGCATAGGCCCCATCCATCTGCATGGTTCCTTACAGCTTGGCTCCCCATGATCTTGATAATAACATGCCATCCTTGGGTGGCACATCTACCACAATAACATCCATGACCATACATTTTGCTGGAATCTGGGTAAGGCTCACACATAAATCTTTGATCAGACCATGACACTTTACTCTACTAGAGTCAAATGAATATAGGTCTTTATAGGGACGGGTTATCTCTAGGCCTAACCTCTCCATCACTACTTTAGGCATCAGGTTGTGTGATGCCCCAGAATCATGCATTGCATTGTGGAGAATCTTATCATGGATATTAAGACTGATATAAAAAGGGGGCACTACCCCTTCCTGAAACTTTCCTTCTATCTTTGGACCAAATAGAAGGGCAGGTTGATCATCACTTAGGTTTATAGTGTCACTGTTCTCACCCAAATTTAATGCTTTCAAAATTTGGCCTTTATATACATCTTGAGTGACCATCTCAGAGAGTGGGATAGAGATTTTAATTTTTGCAATCTCACTCTCCAAATTGAAAGTGGACTGACTCTTTGGAATGTTCAACTCTATTTTGTTAGTCACTTCCTTAGTGACTGAATCAGTGTGTTGCTTCTCGTTATGTACAATGTTTGTGATAGTTTTATTAGGAGCAATAACTACAGTGCTAGTGCTGCTAGTCGGTTTACCCTGTGTATCCATGTTTTGGTTGTCTTTTTCTTTGCTCTTTCCAGAACTCTCAGCTGATGATTTGTTATTTTCAGCAGTTGCTTTAGAAGTTTTTTCAGGTCTTTTCTTGATGGTGACCTTAGAAGCTTTTGGTTCGGGAGTTTCTTGGCTCTTTTTTCTTCTAATTTCATATTGTTCTCTGACCTGCATCATGGCATTTTCGAATCCTAATCTGTAATCCTTAGTTTCTAACCATTCCTCGTCCCAATATGAGGGTGAGGGCTGATCTTCTTCTGAGTAACAGTTATGGATTTAATTTTCTATTTCAAACATGTTTATTGTGTTCCCCTCAGACTCTTCTATGATTCCCTCATCTTTATCTAAAAAGTTCTCTTGGAATGGGGGAATGACTTGCTGATCTGATTCTCTTTGTCTGTTGGGAGTGGCATTGTTTCTTCTAAAGTTCTGGTTTTGGTTTTGGTTTTGATTTCTGTTTTGGTTACTGACTGAGACAACCATTTTTTCCATCATTTGTTGTAGCCTTTCCACATTTTTATATAAACGGTCATAATTTGGATCAGATGTGGAAGCTGCACTGTCATCTATATATGTTACCCTTTTTTCAGCTCTCAATCTTTCTCTCTTCTCAATCAGATTAGCCTCTACACTCACTCCTCCCTTTTGGATGTCTTCCAACGTGTTGTAATCTCTTTCCCTAGGCTGGTAGGCCATGTCAGCATCAAAGCCTTCGGGGTATTTCGCCAGAGCCATTCCTTGGGGAGGCTTCATGTGTGGAGGAAGAGCATTGTTAATGTTGTTAAATCTAATTGTGTAATCATGGACACTCTCTCCTATGTTTCTTTTAAGGCTCATATATTCTGCTAGGAGTTGGCGAGGGTTGGCCTTAACCTCCCATTTGTTTATGAAAGTTTGATATAGAGATGGAAGATCATTAATGCTACCCGGAGGTAGGCCTTTAAACCATTTCTTCACATCACCCCCTAAGCTCTGGGCGAAGATTCTCATTTTGACCGTATCATCATCTATCTCCATGTAGTCAAAAGAATCTTCCATCCTATCTACATGGTATTGGGATGTGGTAGACTCTTTAGAAGTGAAGTGTGGGATTTTTGATTGATAATCATTGGGTAAAGGTACTAGAGGCTGGGGTAAAACCAGGGGTGCATACCAGGCTGCCATGATGATGTTTTGATGAGGTAAAGGATTGACTTGGGCAGTTGGTATATGGAAGACAGGGATACTGTGACCAGCAGAAGACTAATGAGCAAATCTAGGGTGACTGATCCCCAAGTTTTGAATGAAATGAGTGTCAGGAGGTGTAGATGGAGGGGTTTGTCTATTCCCAAGGTGCTTACCACCTCGAGGTTTTGTTTGGCCGAGCTCAAACTGGCCGGTTCAGGACACCAAATGACCTAGCTCGGTGAAATTATTTTGAGTGCCTAGGTCAAAAAATGGCTCGACAGAGCAAAATTTTTCCGGTGTAGAGTTAGCTCGATAGATGTGGGTCGTGAAACGGTTGATTTGCTTAGGTGTATGAGATCCCTTGAGGATGCTTCCCTGTATTGTCAACTATTTCCTGTGGTCAAAGATTAACTCTAGCTATTTTATGATGGTTCTTGAAGCCGTAATGTTGTTTTCTACCAAGCAAATTAACCCTACTTGTTACTTCTAACATGGTTGATGTCAAGTAGAGGCTAGTCTCCAAAGGAGTCTAACGTTAACCAAGATAATCAGCAGGCCTACTGATCACCAGTGGAATCTTTGAATCGTTTAGGAATTATGGAGTCGCCAGGTGGAGGGTTTAGGATGTTTATGGAAGGTACACTGTCCACCACAGTGCTTATGATATATCCCTTTCAAAGTATATTTTCAAAACACAGCAAAACATAACCAGAGATCGACTGGGGGGGGAATTTACGGATATGTCACATTCTATGCAGGAGGAGATCCGGAGGCTATCTGCCCTTTCCGTACTCTCTTTCAGGGAGAGCAAAAAACACAACAAGGGGTATAGAAAAGTGAAGTGCAATATGGAAGTGTTTCACTACCAACCCAACTACAGTCTCAGGTGTTTCTCACAGCCTTGTGATGTAGTAGGATGGAAAGGATTTCGTAAAACTCCCAATGAGTCACCACAGGTTAAGCTCCATGTTTTGGCCGGGGATTAAAAGTATCAAAAGATGAGACAACATCAAACCACTTTCGCACTGTGATCTAGCCCTCCTGGGTCCAGAGAGGGATCTCTCTATGATATGTCAAAGTATATGTCTTTGAAGCTCAAAGTTTAAGATGTTAGGCTAGTTATAAGGCTCAGGGTTTGTTTTTTTGATTGTTTGTTTGTTTGGTTGTTGGCTATCAGGAAAGAAGGGTTCAATGTAAGACAAGGATGAGCGAAGAGGAATAAGGCAGAGGTGAAGTATTCCAGGGAGCATTCAAAACCATTGGGAAATGGAGTCAGGAAAGGATTTACTTGCTAGTCAATAGGTAGGATTTCAATTGGGCTAGTCATCTAAAACGTTGTATCTTAAAGATGATTGTGTGATATGGAATGGTAGGAGAGGAGGAGACAACGCAGATTCAAGGCACAAATTTAAAGACCAACTGGTCACACAAGGATCCTAGTGGACAGGGCTAACTCTAATCCCCAGTGTTCCCAAATCTTCCAGCTAAATCCTTGACAAGAAACATCTAAGAACAGATACATTTAATTCATACATTAGAGAGTAGGCAATAACATCCACTACACTGGTTAAACTAACTGAAATCAATTCTTAGATAACATGATCAGAAGAAAAACATCAATGGCAAGGAGAGCAGAAACATAGGGTACCTAACAAGGGTAAATCCTATGCCAATTTTCTGATGCAAGCCAGTAGAAACGAAATGAAATAAATTAAACACAGAGATAGGAAAACATCACCGCTACTTTAGATCAGGATCCAAAGAAATGTGCTTGTCATATTAAATAGCAATACCAGTCAAGTAAAACATTGCCAATAGCTGAATACTCAGTCTGAAATCATATTCCTTAGCCTATCTTACAAATTTACACAGAGACTGTGTCTCAAAAGAAACTACTTGAAATTCTCTGATAACTGATCAAAAACCTTTGCAATGAGTTTCTTCATGCATTTATAGCTCTAGTGGAGTAGAGAAGGTAGGTGAAAAACTAAATGCAGCATTAAAAACTCAGAAGAGGAAGAAGGCCGAAGGCCACTCTGTATAAATTCTGTGCATTTATCTCTGGCACTCTTTGGGTGAAAGAGTGGTCTTCTCCAAGCTCCCATTTACTCTGGTATGTCTCTGATGTACTTTGCTGCAACATTCTGTAGTACTTTTGGTGAATGAACAAAATGAAAATAAATGATGCTAGGGTCTGCCATACTGTGCAACAAATGCTTCTGATAGCATAGGACTACTGTAGGAGGGGAAAAAATTCTCTTGGACACAATGTATACTGAAACCATAATGTGTACTGTGTCTGTGCTCACGAAGAAACATTCTGCTGATTTGAAATCTTGATCTCATTGTTTTCTGCGCGCTGGACCTCCTGTGTGATCCTCGGGATTTTCGATCCGGTACTCTACCTTTAGAACTCTGGATTAAGGCTTAAAATCCTCAATGCTGCATGTTGAAATCCTTGATCATTAGCTGGCATTTCCCTGTCGCTTCATAAATGTCTCGATCTGCAAAATCTAGGTTTTAATGGCGCCGGATAGGTTTTCTGCGGAGATTGAACTGTCCTGGGATAATATTTATGCTGCCGCTACATTTCAGAGTATTTCCATTGTGGTACCAGCTTCCAAATTCAACTTTCCCTGCGCAACACGCCATTACAATAGTACAATTGAACCATGGCGGTTTTATGCCTCTTTGAAACCCTGCAAAACACGAAAATGGTTAGGAAAACCATGCATGGGGTCGGATGATGTAGATTGACAGTGGAAATGCGGATGAATGGAGAAAATGGCAGAGGAATGGTGGAGAAGTGGCTTTGGTGGAAGGTTGGTGGAATGCAGAGAGATTTCACGTAAAAACCTTAAATTTGACCTTTTGAATGGATGGATGGGCGAATGTACGGTGAGACACGTGGAATGCTGACATAGCGGAACTAGGCGATGGCGGGATTGTCAACGGCGGGGGTAAGAATAAATCTGGGCCGTCCGATCTCAAGGAGATCGACGGTTGAAAATGCAGCGGAGGGTGACAGACGGTGGGCCAAGGGTACGGTGACCATGGATTAAACCTCGCACAGCTTCGTTGAGCGATGACTGTTGGATGGGCCGCCTCTGCATCTACCTGGCGACATGCATATCGCTCTGCATCCTGTGCCAAACGTTAACGCGCGATGAGTAGGCGGTTTGGAAACAGTGCCGCTGCCACGCGTCGCGCGATGAGTGGAATCGCTGGGCCATCGGGAAATACCGCTTACCTCCGAAAGGCGGTGCGATAGAAACCGGTGGTTGCTAAATAGTGCACGTGCGTGGGACCACCGGGACAGGTTTTTTGCGAGCCGTCAGATCAACAGTTAAATGGACGGTGGATCTTTGATCGGGCGGTGAATAGGTTGAACGATGGATGCTGCGGGGGCGGCGATCGCTGTCCATTCTGTTTAGATCAACGACTGTAAACGCGCTGAATGAACATATGAAATAAGCACTCACTGCCTTGGCGCCTGGTCATGATGCTGGGTCATGTGGAGGGAAATTTTCAGGGGGCTAGGCCGAAAGGGGCTAAGGCCCAATTACACATGAAAACATGGGTTTTTGTCCCATTTCAGATGAAATTAAAAGCCAAAATGGGTAACGATAGAGAGATAAAGGGGTCTCTTGGCTAAACCAGGGGCGGATGCATGGTTTAAAGGTGATTTTGGGGGGATTTAGGGGATTAGAGAGGAATTGGACAAGGGAAAAACAGGGGTCAGAATGGGGGGCTCTGCAGGGGTTCAAGGGCAAATGAAGGCCTTTTGGAGCGCCATTTTTTCCAATCAGAGAGGCTATTTGACATAAGGACAACGGAGGGAAATAATCAATGGGCAAAGGGCATAAAAGAGGTTTCAACAATGATGTGTTTGCAGGGGAAATGCATTCCTTGAAAGCTCAGAAAACAACTTAGCCCCCCATTTTGCTTGCGAAAAATTTCATAGGGGGCTAACAATACTATCCATGAATCCCTGATTTTCCTGCTTTGAAAACTAAAACTGCTTGCTGTAGGAATGGTCTCTGTTTACCTGTAGTCTGCACGAAGGACTTAGGTTGAGTGAACACCAAGCTATCTTCTCTAATTTCACAACTGCAATTATGGCAAGGAGTAATGTCATCCCACTAAGCTTCACACTCCACATTATCATTAAATGTCAGATTCCTCGTACTATGATTTCTGCTTGACTTAGGTGAAATAGCTGTAGGTTATCTACCTAGGTAAATTAACCATTCACTAATAATAATCCCCTTGGGTCAAATAATAATTAATATTAATTAAAAGAAAAATCATATTCATAGCATAGGGGTCTTCAATGATATTCAAACATGAATGGTCCCTTGCCTTTGAAACATTCTCTGCTGCTCCTATATTCTTGATGAACAACTATTTTTAACCTCTGAATTGAGATAACCAAAATCTCAGTGATCTCAGTGAAATAGATGCGCTTTTCACTGTGTGAATAATATGACTTTCAATTCTAAGAAATAGTTTCCCTTTATTTCATTACTGTTTTGACAATGAAATCACAATAGAGGTAGCTATTATTCCAGAAAAGGTGACTACAACTTTATTTCCCAAATGACGACTAGCCTTCAGCACTAACATAAGTTAAAGTAGTGATCTTAACTTATTTTATGACTCTAAAACACTAATGAAACCTATTCACTTAAAATTACATTGATTTTGGGACTCTGTTTTTTACCTTTGTTGGAAATGACTCAAACTTAGACATGGACTAAGGCATTAGAAAAATTTAAAAATAGTGATACAATGGCGATTACACCATTAAAATTTTCAATGCTAACACATATAACATTGTTGCCTTCAATATATGTATCACCTTTATCAATAACCAAGGTCTAATAGAGAATATCCCATCTAGGGCTTCATCAAATCTGTCATAAGTGCTTGAACATATTCACATTAATCATGCTAGGGTTTCTAAATTTCATATGTGAGAACCTTTCCATAAACCATGGTTTCTCCCAAACCCTAACCACATGATATCCATAAAACCCTAATAACCAAATTGACTAGGGTTTCCTTCAAAACCTAGAATTCTTTTAGGTCTCCTCCATCTCTCATGCTTCCATCAAAGGTGTCATCATAGGGGCGATCTTCAATGAATTTTATTCAGCCCAAATCTGGTACCATGCTAATTTTTCTTAGTGATATATTGTTCTTTTCTTTGATAATTGCATTTCAATATCTCCATATTAAATTCACCCCACAACATCATAACATTATTCAGATTTAAATCACGTTTCAGCAACATATGCAACTATAAGAACAATATAATCATCAATGCAATGAAACATAAATGAACAATAGAAGAAAATAAATCACACATATAGACACTAGGATTGGTCATAGACCAAGGCAAAACCCACTACAGGGAAAACCCTTTCAAATTATTCTTCTTATTAGATTTTCATTGAATGATTCAACAAAGAGACAGTACAATGATTCATATATTTAACCATAAACCTATCTAGAAAAATCAACTAGAAAATATCCATGAGATGAACCAAATAATGCTAATAATCCAAAAACCCTGATACAAGAACTTATAATCAACTGTTACTATATGTATTCAAATACCAAACTCTATGGTCAATGTGCGAAAAAATTGTTCAACATAAAAATTAAGCTTTAGATTTTAGTTGCATCGAGGAAGAGGCATGCTTGCAATTGAGAGCTTCCAATTTCTACCTTGACCCTAAAAGCCTGCAACTACGATTGAAAATTTCCTTTGAAAATCCTATGACTGTGACCCAAAACCATAGAAAACACACACAAGCTTCAGTCCCTATAATCTCGGACCTGTGCCAACTAATCTCTGCAAACTTGCCTCAAACCTGTGTGGGCCAAACCAAAGAAGAATATAAAATGTCTCATGATGATGTCAAAATGAGGTTGTGTCAGTTTGATGTAGGGGAATGAGGCTTAGAGACAAAAATATTCATTAATTATTCCAAAAATCCAAAAAAATGTTACAAGCAAAGGTGTTGGTACCTTTAGCTGTCAATTTACAGTTGTAATAGATAGGGTTGAACTAGTATTTAGGAGGATTGAAAAGTTTTAGATTTGTTTCAGCATATTTAGCTTCAGTTGATAGATTTAAGGAGGATATGATGTAATTAGGATTTTGTCTAAAATAGAAGAATTTTATCCTCAAGAAGAGGTCGATGGTTATGTAAAAGAAATATAAATTGTAACCTCTACAAAGGAGGAAATCGGAATTGGCCGTAGAAGAGTTGAGTGAGAGGTTTTGCCTCTGTTTTAATAAAATCTCAGGTTTTCATTTATCTGTTATTTCTTGGAAAATCCCCAAAGGGTTCATCTCTTCGAATTCATTGAATTTGTGGCTGTTCTGTGTATTAATTAAGAGCAATTATTTTATGTGTAAAAGAGTGGAAGAAATTCTGTTTTTGACTTGAAGATCGGCAATGATCATAGATCTATGTTTATTGAGTTATGCAGCGGAAAAGGAGGTTCCGAGAGATTCGAAGCTAAACAAAGGAAAGGTGAAAAAAACCTTGTTTAAATGCGTATTTAAACAAAGTTTTGAGGTTAAGCGGTTTTGGAGGAAACCAGGCACTATTGTCGCATAGCCTTTGGGTTGTGAGCGGTTTTCATCCAATCGAACATGATCATATCAAGTGTTGACATGTCACAGTGTCAAAACCATCTATTTCACATTGTTTTTGAATGATAAATATCAGGGGTCGATTGAACGCGATATCCGTCTGATCGTGATCAATAGAGATCAGACGGTGTTGGCGTTGGAAGTTGCACGAAGGTTAAATAAGGTATGGACTCGATATATTATGAAATGGAGTTTATTAAAGGTCTGAAATCCAGATGCATTTGTTCCGGGGGTCTTTAAACGTGGCTCAAGTGCGTTATAATACACCCCCCCGGAAAGTTTCATTGTTTAAAGTTTGATTCTAAAGGGTTCTAAAGTTTAATATTTCCGAAGGTCTTAATGTTATTTTAGTCGTACTTTTTAAGAGTTGGGAGTTCGGAAACGTATTTCCGAGAAGGTATAAACATTGTTTTAAAAGGATTTGCTTACATTGCGAAGGTTATAAAATATTCATTCCTAAAGGGTATTAAACATTGGTTTAAGTTGTAATATTATGTTTCGGAATGTATAAAAGGAATTTTTCTTTTGACTGTCTTTTTATTAGTTTTATCAGCAGAATTAATAAATTTTGATGACCGAGAATGAAAAGAAAGACCAGGATCAGATTCCTCCTGAGTTAGAAAATATTGTAACCAAGTTTGAACAACTCTCCTTAACGCCTGCACCCACACTGCCATCATTTGTGGTATCAGAGTAGTCTTCAGAGCATTTTTCAGATATTGAACAAGCTTCTAAGAGACAGAGAAAGAAATCCAGCATGGCTGTCAGAATTGGTAGAGGTGGTGCTGGGAGAAGAAGAGGTAGACTAGTTGAAAATGTTGAAGTCCTGGAGACTATGCAGCAGATTCAAGTCAGATTGGAAGCAATTGAATTAGGACACTCGAGAGATCTTGAAGATATCAGTGAACTTGAAGCTGAAGAAGAAGAAGAAAATGTTCAGCTTACTCCTGATATGAGATTCTTTAAATCAGTTCTAGGATCTACATCCAAGCCTAGACTTGATGTATCAGCTTTTGCAGGAGGATTGAATCTAGAAGAATTGATATATTGGATCAATGAAATGAATAAATGCTTTGATTATGAAGAGATGGGTGAAGAAAAGAGAGTTAAGTTTGCTGTCACAAGGTTGAAAGGACATGTGGCACTTTGGTGGGATGGAGTGCAAGGAGAAAGAAGGAGAGTTGGTAAAAAACCAATCAAGAATTGGAACAGAATGGTGGAAAAGCTGAGAGGTAAGTTTTTGCCTAGTGATTATCAACTTTCATTATTTAGACAAATGAAAAATCTTAGATAGAGATTAATGACAGTAAAAGAATACACAGAAGAATTTTACAAAGTGAGAATAAGAGCAGGACAAATTCAAGATACAGCAGAGAAGATTTCCAGGTACATAAATGGTCTCAGAATGGAGATTCAAGATGAGATAAGTATATTGTCTCCTAAGATAGTAGAAGAGGCTTACTAGATGGCCTTAAAAGCTGAAGAAAAACTCCTAAGAAAAAAATCTGCCAAAGGAAGAGGTACTTTCCGAGGAAGAGGAATTCAAGGTGGTAGAGGAAGATCTACATCACCAAGAGATGGAGCTAGCAATAGCTCACCTCAGTATTCACCCACAGAAGGTGATACAAGTGGCAGAAGGAGTTCTTATAGAGGAAGAGGAGGCATAAGCAGAGGAAGAGAAGTGAGAAGTTACAGATGTAACAAATTGGGACATAGAGCCTATGAATGTCTAGAGAAAGAGACTGCGGGGACAAACCAAAGAAATGCAATTGTTGCTCAGACTGGAGAAGAAGCAACAAAGTTTCCTGAAACAGAGAAAGAAATTGTGCCAGAGAAAGGAGAATCTTTGGTGGTTAACAAGGTTTTGTTAAAACAAACAAAGGAAGCTGTTGAACCAATACAGAGAAAGAATTTGTTCAGAAGTGTGTGCAAAGTTCAAGGGAAATGCTGTCAATTGGTAATTGATAATGGCAACATAGATAATTTGGTCTCTACAAAGGTGATAAAGAAGTTGAAATTGAAGACAAGGAAACATCCAACACCCTACAAGGTGTCATGGCTTCAGAAGGGACATCTGCTGATAGTAAAGGAACAATGTGAAATAGAATTGCAGATGGGAAGCTACAAAGATAAAATCATGTGTGATGTGATTCCTATGGATGTGTGTCACATATTGCTGGGTAGACCTTGGCAATATGATAGAGCATCAGTACATGATGGGAAGAGAAACACTTACAATTTTTTCAAAGATGGTATGAATTAAACATTGTTACCTATGGAAGAAGAAGGAGCATCAAGAAAAAAGTTTGATCCAAAGGCTTTATTGTTGAGTGGGAAATAATACTTGCAGCAGATTGAAGATGATGAGGTAAATTTTGCTTTAGTTTGAAAACCTAAGGTAGTATTTACTTCTACTAGAATTTCTGATTTGCCAATTGAAATTCAAGAAATGTTGGAGAATTATTTTGATATGATTATAGATGATTTTCCTGATGAATTACCACCTGTAAGAAGAATCAACCATCAGATAGATTTGATTCTAGGATCAAATCTTCCAAACAAAGCAGCTTATAGAATGACTCCTACAGAAAATGAAGAGATTAGAAAGCAAGTGTAGGAATTGGTTGACAAAGGTTTGATCAGAGAAAGTTTGAGTCCTTGTGCAGTACCTACAGTGTTAAGTCCGAAGAAATATGGAGGTTGGAGAATGTGCACTGATTCAAGAGCAACCAGCAAGATAAAAATCAGGTATAGATTTCCTTTACCTAGAATTGAAGATTTGATGGATTGTTTGAGTGGAGCAAGATGTTTTTCAAAACTAGATTTGAAAAGTGGGTATCATCAGATTAGGATAAGGGAAGGTGATGAATGGAAAACAACCTTTAAAACAAATGAGGGATTGTATGAATGGGTGGTAATGCCTTTTGGTTTGTCAAATGCACCTAACACGTTTATGAGGCTTATGAATGAAGTATTAAAGGAATTTATTGGTAAATTTTCAATAGTCTATCTAGATGATATATTATTTTACAGCAAAACAAAAGAAGAACACCTGAGACATCTTAATTATGTCTTAAGGAAGTTACATCAAGAGAAGTTACTGATAAATTTAAAGAAATGTTCATTCATGAAAGAAGAATTGGTATATCTGAGTTTTGTTGTTTCTGTTGAAGGATTAAAAATGGATCCAGAGAAGATAAAGGCAATTGTGGAGTGGCCTTCACCAAAGAATGTTTTTGAGGTAAGAAGTTTTCACAGTCTTGCTAGTTTTTATAGAAAATTCATAAGGAATTTTAGTAAGATCAATGCACCTATCATTGAAACCATAAAGAAGGACAAACATCCATTTAAATGGACTGCTGAAGCTGAAAGGAATTTTCAGTTTTTGAAGCAAACGATAATTGAGAAACCTGTCTTAGTTTTGCCTGATTTTAATAAACCATTTCAAGTAAAATGTGATGCCAGCGGAGAATCTATTGGGGCTGTATTAAGTCAAGAAGATAGGCCTGTAGCATATTTAAGTGAGAATATGAATGAGACAAGAAGGAAGTACTCTTCTTATGACAAAGAATTTTATGCAATTGTACAGTCATTGAAGAAGTGGAGACATTATTTAATGTCTAAAGAATTTGTGCTATATTCAGATAATCATGCTTTACAGTATATCATGCAGTAGCCTAAATTGAATAAAAAACATGCAAAATGGGTTGAATATCTTCAAATTTTTAACTTTGTATTGAAGCATATAAGTGGTCAAGCAAACAAGGTAGCTGATGCCTTGAGTAGGAAAAGCATTCTTGTTCAAGAAAGTCAAATTGAAGTGTTAGGTTTTGATTTTCTTAAAGAACTCTATAAGACAGATTTGGATTTCAAAGAAGCATTTGAAGCATGTTGTAATCCTGTTTTGATAGACAGAAGTCAGTGGTTAGATTATTTCTTGCAAGAGGGTTTATTTTTCAAAAGAAATCAGTTGTGCATACCAAATTGTTCTATGAGAGAAAATTTGATTAGGGAGAAACATAGTGGTGGACTTGCTGGACATTTTGGTGTTGATAAGACTTATGAGCAACTAAGTCATTTTTATTTTTGGCCAAAGATGAGATCTGAAGTGGAAAAGTATGTGAAGAATTTTAAAATTTGTCAATATGCAAAAGGGAAAAGTCAAAATGCAGGTTTGTACATTCCATTACCTATTCCAGACAGACCTTGGGATATGGTAAGTATGGATTTTGTTTTAGGATTTCCTAAGACACAGAGAGGAAATGATACAATTTATGTTGTAGTTGACAGATTTTCAAAAATGGCACATTTTATTCCATGTTATAAAACCAGTGATGCTACTCATGTTGCCAATTTGTTTTTCAAGGAAATTGTCAGATTACATGGGTTACCTAAAAGTATTGTTTTTGATAGAGATACCAAGTTTGTTGGTCATTTTTGGAGGACATCGTGGAAGAAGCTTGGTACTAAACTGAGTTTCAGCTCAGCTTATCACCCTCAGACTAATGGGCAAACTGAAGTAGTGAACATAAGTTTGGGTAATCTTTTGAGAAGTCTTGCAGGAGAACATCCTAAACAGGAAGATCATATTTTACCACAGGCAGAGTATGCATATAATGATTCACCTAACAGAATTACAAGACAGATTCCATTCCATATTGTTTACGAGATGCACCCAAGAGGAGTATCTGGATTGAGGAACTTGGGAAAATCAGAAATGAGAAGTGCTGAAGGAGAGGAGTTTGCTTCAGAAATACAAGCAATACATGAACAGGTAAAGAAACAACTACAAGATAGCAGCATCAAGTACAAAAGCAGAGCAGTTTTGAGAAAAAGGGAAGTTAATTTTGAAGTTGGTGATTTGGTTTTAGCACACTTAAGAAAAGA
This sequence comes from Pinus albicaulis, assembly GCA_034641835.2. NCBI lineage: Eukaryota > Viridiplantae > Streptophyta > Pinopsida > Pinales > Pinaceae > Pinus > Pinus albicaulis. Next base: position 381,288,482 of record CM076571.1, read on the forward strand.
AAGATTTCCAAAGAAGCAATATAACAAATTAAAATTAAAAAATATAGGACCATGCAGGATAGTGAGAAATTTTTCTGCAAATGCTTATGAAATTGAATTACCATATGATATTGGAATATCTCCAATATTAAATGTTTCTGATTTGTACAGATATGAAGATGGTGGCACAGATGACAGACCAGAAGACAAAGAACAGATTGACTGGGTAAAACAGTTACCTACAGCAAAGCCATTACAGCCAGTGATCCGAATTTATGCAGGAATGCAACAGAATAAACATATAACCATAAATACAAAGATGCAGTGGAAAAATCACTTCATTTCATTAATATCAAAGAACTGAAATTTGCTTACAGACATAATGGAAATAAACTAGCTAGGGCGCTGGTAGCTATCTCTGAGAAGAGATGTGGCGGCTACAGGCCTCTGAACTAAGTTAAAATGAGGCTCGAGGGCCTATTTATTATTTAGAAACAATGGAAAACCATAAACATCCAAAACCCTAACCCTAGGAGATGAAGCGCCAAAACTATGGGCCCCGTTTGGGTAAATTGGTGTTTCAACTTCCCGGGGGCGTAAATTTGGCGTATGATCTCCGTTTGACGTGAATCATACCTCGTTAGAAAGATCTATCTGAGGAATAAAAATTTTGAGTGAGAAACATGGTCCATGGAGGCATGTTGCTCCCGATTTTCCCAAAAAGCATCATTTAGGGCCTCAAAACGGCTCTGGAAGTTCAAGACCCGAAAAACTGCTAAAAATAGTAAGTTGTGCCGAAATTGAAAAAAATGAAAGAGAAAATGGTGGGGCCCCAAGTGGAATAGGTGGGTGACCACCAATATCCACATGGATCATTCCTCCCCCCTTAGGAAGCAATGGTCCCCATTGCGTTAAGTTCCTCCATGAGATGAGGAAACTTCTGTTGAACTTAGTCCCTGGTGAACCACTTTCCTTGGTGCAGGAGTTGGCCAGCTTTGACAACTTGATACAGTTGGATCTTCTGTTGGCGAGTGTTATTTATTTTCATGTCCATGATACAATCTGTGGTGGCTTGTTCCATGCAGTCTGGGTTTAAATCTGTTGGTGTGAGTTGTTATGCAATGTCAGAGGTGTCCAGTAGAGGTGGGAAGTAAGGACGAAGGTAGTCCACATTGAATACTGGGTGCAGACCAAGGAATGGTGGAATACTGAGCTCGAAAGCATTGTTCCCTACAACCTTGGTGATGGTGCATGGCCCGTATCGGAGCAGGCGAAGCTTGCGGTGGGGTCTAGTGAGGCGCTCCTTCTGCAAATGTAGCCACACTTTGTCACCCACCTGGAAGTTGTGTGGCACCCGATGTTGATCATAGCGTTGCTTGTATTTAGCATTAGCTTTGTCCAATATTTCATGAACCTGTTGGCGGATGTGTTGAATGTGCTCGATGAAGCTATTTGTTTGTCAACTTCCGACTGGACATTAGCTGAATCAGCCTGAGTAGCCGCAAATGGCATGGCTACGTCAATGGGACATAGTGGCTGGAATCCCAAGCCCACTTGAAAGGGGTTGTGGCCGATTGAGCTGTGGAGAGCCCGATTATAACTGTGTTGTACATAGGGAAGGCTCTCGTCCCATGTGCGTGGATGCTTGGAATTGTTCATGCGCAGAATGTGTACAATCATTCTGTTGACGACCTTTGTCTGGAAATTTGTTTGGGGATGGAAATCTGTGGACTTGGTGAGCTTGGTGTCCAGCATTGACCAGAGGCTGGACCAAAATGTGCTGAGGAACTTTTTATCCCGATCTAATATGATAGACTGTGGGATCCCAAAGTGCACCCACACTCGTTCAAATAAGAGTTTAGCAGTGGCTTCTGCTGTGATATTATTCTTGCAGGCTGCCATAATGGCCATCTTCGAGAATTTGTCGACGACCACGAAAACACAGCCATTGCCATGCTTAGTAGAAGGTAGGCCCGACATGTAATCCATGGAGATGGATTCCCAAGGTCGACTAGGGGTAGGTAGCGGAGTCTATAGGCCTTGATTCTTGGTGGTCGGTTTGGAAATGGCACAAGCAGTGCAGGATTTTATGTGCTTCCTGACATCCTTTCGAAGGTTCGGCCAATAGAAATACTTCTGTAGTATTGCTACTATTTTCTCGACCCAGAAATTCCCAACGACTCGACTATAGTGTGCTTTCCATATCATCTTGGCGCGCTCGCTTGAAGGAACACAAAGGTGTCCCAGGTGACATAAAAGTGCATCTTGGAGGTGAAAATTTGGAACTTGCGTACCCCACAAGAGTGCCTTGTATGTGTGGCCAAATTCTGGGTCACTTTCGTAGAGAAGCGGCCAATCAGAATTCTCGTGCCCACAAGAGTTGAGAACGGTGGTGGGTGCCATGATCGGTGGTCGGCTGAGACAGTCTGAAACATTATTGGTGCTACCCTTCTTGTACTTGATGTTCAAATGAAACTGTTGTAGATATGTGGACCACTTCTGATGGCGATCATTCTACAAATTCCCTTGTGTCTGTATGAACTGCGGGGGCTAGTGGTCTGTGTGGATGATTGTTTCCTTCCCCAAAATGTAATGCTTTCATTCTCGAAAAGCTTGCACAATGGAATACATTTCTTTGTCATAAGTGGGGTACTTGCGAACTGTGTCAGACAATGTCTCACTGTGATATGCCACTGGATGTCCCTGTTGAGTAAGAACCGCCCCAATAGAATAGTCAGAGGCATCTGTCTCGATCTCAAATGGTTGTTGCAAGTCTGGTAATGTGAGCACTGGGGCAAAATAGAGGTGATTTTTCAATTCCGTAAACACCTTCTGTTGAGATTCCAACCAAAATAATTTTGCTCTCGCTCCTCCCTTGGTGACTTGACTCAAGGGCCAAGTGATATGAGAGAATCCCAACACGAACCTACGGTAGAAATTAGCAAGACCCAGAAAGCTGCGAAGCTCTGTTATAGCATGCAATGGGCCAATCTTGAATGACTGGATCTTGGTTGGATCCACATGCACCCCTTTCATCAATAATTTATCCCGCATATTGAACCCGGGTCATGCCAAAAGTGCACTTCTCCAAATTTGCACAACTTGTGTTGCCACAAAGGTTTGGAGGACTGGCTCTTACGTGGTGAAGGTGCTCTTCCCAATTCTGGCTGAAGATCAGAATATCATCCAAGTACACCACTACCAATGAGTTGGTGAATGGCCGCAAGATGTCATCCATCATCCTCATGAAGGTGGCGGGAGCATTCGTCAACCCGAAAGGCATGACCAGCCATTCGAAAAGGCCTTCCTTGGCTTTCAAGGTAGTCTTCCACACATCGGAGGGTTCAATTTGTACCTGGTGATACCCAGACTTCAGGTCGATCTTGCTGAAATATTTTGCACCTTTGAGTTGGTCCAGAAGGTCATAAATCCGTCGGATTGGGTACCTATTCCGGATAGTGATCTTTTTTAGTGCCCAATAGTCAATACAGAGTCTCCACGTCCCATCCTTCTTCTGTACCAACACGATCGAGCTCCCACAAGGCGATGAACTTGGTCTGATGTGACCTTTCTACAATAGCTCCTGAATCTACCTCTTGATTTCATCATTCTCCATAACAGAGCGCCGATAGATCGGTCCATTAGGTAGTGTCGCACCTAGGGTCAGATCAATCAGGTGCTTGACCTGACAGTGCAGAGGAACCCCTAAGGGTGAGGTGAATATGTCCTCGTACTCCTCCACAACCTTATCCACTTGTTGTTGTTGTGCCGAGGAGCCTTGTCTGCAGGTCGTGGCCACAGTCTTCTTCTTGCCCTGGGGGCAAATCATCATGAAAATGAATTTCCTGGTTTGGGAAATGAGCTTACTGCATTCTTTTGCAGTAACCAAAGAGATAGCGGCAAGAGGTGGTACCTCTGGTATCCTGTACAACTTATTTCCCAAAGTAACAATAACAGCACGAGGTCGAGACTCATACAAAGCATGACGCTTCCACAAGTATGGTTGTCCTAATAATACACTGTGAACACTGACAGAGGAATGCCACACACTCTCATCTCAGGAAGGGCCGGAAAGCATAGAGGCGGCACCGCCGGGCCACACAAAGATCTCGGCCTCGTAAAGCCACCCGACAGGGCGGATTGGGCAGCCGTGGTTGGCAAGACAAAATATTTTCATGACGTCTACTTAGAATTCTTAGAATGAGGTTCTTTTGGCTCCCATTGTCGACAATGAACTGTACCGGGGAGCCCTTTACCCACATCTGGGAGTGGAAGAGACGTTCCTCCTCCTTTGGATCTTCCAGTTCCTCCTTTTGGATCTTTGCAGTGGCAACAGTGGCGTTGGGCTCCGCATCAATAATCTGTTTCCCTTTTTCATTCGCCTTTTCAGGTTCTGATTCGAAGTTAGAGCATGCATCTGACTCAGAAGCCCTCATCTCAGCCACTAGCGACTGCTTGGCCCGACACTCACTTGTGTTGTGAGTGGAGCTCTTATGGAACTCACACCACTTTCCCATGTCCTTCTTTGGCTTTACGGTGTTGTTCTTTTCTTCGTGCATTTCACAAAGCTGTCTTAAGCCACCATGCCCATTGCCTATCCTTTGTCTTCCGTGGTTTGAGAGCACCTTTCCCTTGCTTTGATCTGGTAGATCCAAAGTCTCGCTCGTTTAACGCTCAATCTTGAAAAGATGCTACCCGCATGATGCAGCACTGGCAAGGTACTGTCGAGGGAACTCCATTTCTCCCGAATGGCATGTGCGTAATAACCACGATACTTTACCGCATGTTTCTTCCGAATCTTCGATACCCCACCCTCTGTGCGCAGTGGTATGTGTCGTACCCGCGCCTACGGCATCTTGATCCCTTTGTTGTCACAACGTGGTCCATTGTATGTACTTGTCCTCATAGCTCCCCACGGGATAGTACTGTTCCTTGACGGCATCTCGGAAAGAATTCCAAGTTGGTACGACCGAGAATAGAGAGGGTTCTGTCTGGTCCTTGTTCTCACAGTAGGTTTCCCACCAGTCCTTAACATGGGGGGTAGCTTTGAGGAGTGCAAAAATAATCTTCTCCCGGTCTGAAAAGTCATGAACAGAGAAATATCCTTCTAATAGACTCAACCATCTATCTACGACATCTGCGTCTATTTGACCCTCAAATATGGGAATGTCAAAATTTACTTGTACCTTAAAGGGAGTCGCAACTCCAGAGTGGCTACTGGATGCAGATGCGCCGCCGGTGGGCAGCCGTTGAAGGATCTGAGCAAAGCTATCCATCATCGCGTTCCTTTGTTTTTCGAGGGCCTCTTCGAGCAATATTTTGATAGGATCTCCTGCTCCCTCATCTTTCTTTTCGTCCCCCATGGGCGTCCGTCGAGGTTTGCGAGGCTGATCTTGCAAAGGTTCCACCAGATCAAGCCCTAGCTCCTTATACCCCGACCTCCGTGGGGACATGCAAAGAAGGATCAAGAAAAAGCATACCTGCTCTGATACCACTAATCCGGATTTATGCAGGAATGCAACAGAATAAAAATATAACCATAACAAATATGCAAAAGGAAAAATCACTTCATTTCATTACCAAAGAACTAAAATTTGTTTACATAGAATGGAATAGAACTTGAATAGGCGCCGGTGGCCATTCCCCGAGAAGAGATGTATGCTAAGGTGCCTCGAACTGAAAGGCAATGAGGCCCGAGGGCCTATTTATTATTTAGAAAAGAATGGAAAGCTCCCTAAACATCCAAAACCCTAACCCTTGGAGATGAAGCTCCAAACTATGGCCCGTTTGGGCAAATTGGTGAGAACTGCTTCCTGGCAAATTTGGCATACGATCTCCGTTTGACGTGAATCATACCTCGTTAGAAATATCTATCCGAGGACTACAAATTTTAAGTGAGCAGGTCCATGAACCCATGTTTCTCCCAGTTTTCCTAAAAAACGTCATTTAGGGCCTCAAAACGGCTCCAGAAGTTCAGGACCCGAAAAACTGCTAAAAATAGTAAGTTGTGCCGAAACTGAAAAAATTAAAGAGACAATGGTGGGGCCCCAAGTGGAATAGGTGGGTGACCACCAATATCCACCTGGATCAGCTAGAGAGGATCTTAGACAAGAAAGTGTTTAAGAAGACCAAAGGACAAGAATATTTTCAATACTTGATCAAGTGGAAGGATCAGCCAATTGAAGATGCTACCTGGATGACAGAAACTATGCTGCAGAAATTGGTAAATTCCGTGGAGGAGCTCATGGACAGGAGCCGATGAATATTTTTGTCCTTTGAAATCTGATGCAGGAGCATGAGGCTTAGAGACAAAAAGCTTCATTAATTATTCCAAAAATCCAAAAAAATGTTACAAGCAAAGGTGTTGGTACCTTTAGCTGTCAATTTACAGTTGTAATAGATAGGGTTGAACTAGTATTTAGGAGGATTGAACAGTTTTAGATTTGTTACAGCATATTTAGCTTCAGTTGATAGATTTAATGAGGATATGATGTAATTAGCATTTTGTCTAAAATAGAAGAATTCGATCCTCAAGAAGAGGTCGATGGTTATGTAAAAGAACTATAAATTGTAACCTCTACAAAGGAGGAAATCGGAATTGGCCGTAGAAGAGTTGAGTGAGAGGTTTTGCCTCTGTTTTAATAAAATCGTAGGTTTTCATTTATCTGTTATTTCTTGGAAAATCCCCGAAGGGTTCATCTCTTCGAATTCATTGAATTTGTGGCTTTTATGTGTATTAATTGAGAGCTTTTAGTTTCTGTGTAAAAGAGTGGAAGAAATTCTGTTTTTGACTTGAAGATCGGCAGTGATCATAGATCTATGTTTATTGAGTTATGCAGCGGAAAAGGAGGTTCCGAGAGATTCAAAGCTAAATAAAGGAAAGGCGAAAAAACCATGTTTAAACTCGTATTTAAACAAATTTTTGAGGTTAAGCGGTTTTGGAGGAAACCAGGCATTGTTGTTGCACAACCTTTGGGTTGTGAGCGGTTTTCATCCAATTGAACGCGATCGTATCAAGTGTTGACACGTCACATTGTCAAAACCATCTATTTCACATTGCTTTTGAATGATAAAGATCGGGGGTCGATTCAACGTGATATCCATCCGATCATGATTGACGGAGATTCGACGGTGTTTGCATCAGAAGTTACGCGGAGGTTAAATAAGGTATGGACTCGATATATTATGAAATGGAGTTTATTAAAGGTCTGAAATCCGGATGCATTTGTTCCGGGGGTCTTTAAATGTGGCTCAAGTGCGTTATAATACACCCCCACGGAAAGTTTCATTGTTTAAAGTTTGATTCCGAAGGGTTCTAAAGTTTAATATTTCCGAAGGTCTTAATGTTATTTTAGTGGAACTTTATTAAGAGCTGGGAGTTCAGAAATGTATTGCCGAGAGAATCTAAACATTGTTTTAAAAGGTTTTTATTACATTGCGAAGGTTTTAAATATTCATTCCGAAAGGGTATTAAACATTGGTTTAAGTTGTAATATTATGTTTCAGAATGTATAAAAGGACTTTTGCTTCCGACTGTCCTTTTATTAGTTTTATTAGCAGAATTAATAAATTTTGATGACCGAGAATGAGAAGAAAGACCAGGATCAGATTCCTCCTGAGTTAGAAAATATTGTAACCAAGTTTGAACAACTCTCCTTAATGCCTGCACCCACACTGTCATCACAGTTGTATTTATAGCCTTCCAAGGGTGTCCAATTTTCTTTAGGGTCGACTGGGATTTTAATTCAAAATTACACTTTCCCTTGTCCAAATTGAGCGCTTCAATAGTCAAAATTGGTCCTCCCTAAAAGAGAAATCTCGTCTCATGGTTGGAATTTTTCATTGAGCTTCCAAATTAACATCACGACTCTATAAGAAAAAAAATCTCATTTTCAGCACATATAAGTCTAAAAGTCCAAAAAAAAGGGAGTGTTGCCCTTAAAAACCAAATCAAAGACTCAAAACAAAAGAGAGGCATGTCGTTCCACAAAAATCCTGAAAATCACCTAGATCTTATGATGGTCCTCGTACATAGAAAGAATCAATTGATCTCCTTGCATAAGGAGGAACCAAACTGAGAAAATAATGACTTGAGGAGGGTGAATCTCGTAAGCATGCAAAGCTCAAATCAACCCAACAAAGCCCTTAAAAGATAATTTTTTTTTCCACACAACCAAACATTGGCCCAAAAAGATAAAGGGGTCCGTGCCTCAGACCCAAATCACTCTAATCAAACCTTGCATTGGGGGCCAAATCACACAGTGTTCCCCCCTTCCTTGGATACACCTAACGTTCAATGTGGACCTTGTTCATTGATACTTTCCACCATTATTGGACACCCAAGAGATAACAAAGTAGTTGAAACCAACAAAGCTAAACACATGGAATATAGAACCATTTATCATATCATGGAACCACAAGTTAAGGGCACTCACCAACAAAGGATTCAAATTTTTCATGTTGTCAAAGTAGGGAAAATTCTACACTAAGTCGAGTGGCTCACCCAAGGCCAAGTTAAACATGATTTTTCCCATTTTATGGGGGCACTCAAAGTAATGGAGACCATTTCTTCCTAAGGGGGGAGTATTAATCTAGGTGAGTATCTATTACCACCCACCTATTCCAATGGCTTAAAGCACGATTCTCCATCTTGGTACTTTCCATGTCTTGAACTTCTAATGCCATTTTTATTCCCTAAACGATGTTGTTCTTATGTAGGTTCTTATGTGGCAGTGATGCAGGAGCATCTAAACCCTCCTAAATCAAAGAAGAATTCAAAGCAGAGCAAAGAGTACGTGGATCAGAGGAGCTGAATCAAAGGAGAAAATAGGGGAAATCTGTTCTAAAACAGATTTAAAATAGATTTAAAGCGGATATGCCTCGAGATGACTTACCATTGTTATCTGCGTGCATGTATTTTGGAGAGTTTTCGTTGGAGAAAAATAAGGAGAGGATCGGATCGGATCGATCCTTCCTATCTAATGCTTCTTATATAAATGTAATGTGATAGGGGTGTGATAATATATCTGTTTTGTGAGGGAATTGTGAGTGAGTAAAATGTAATCAAGCGTGAGCTCATTTCTAAGGCTGAAAGGCCTTAATATGTAACTATACTGTATAATATATAGAAGCCTGTTCTAGTGTATGTCATGTACGTTTATGTGTGTTTTACAATTGAGTTAATTTCGTGTCGTGAGCTTGTCGATCGACATCGATCACTTCAGGATCGATGGCGATCTATATATTGTTTAACTGTTATTGTTCTGTGAAGGCGAAGTTTATATGAACAACCTAGCGAAATTGTAATAGCGTATTGTATAGAGGGCGACTGTGTATTATGAATATCATCGTATGGAGTGGCAGAGATTGTTGAATAGCGTTGAGTGTCAATGAAGAGGCGATGTGGATACATGGAGCTGGTAAACGTCCGACGTCAATGAAGGGAAGATCGATTGCAGATTGCAGGTGGATAAGGGTTGATGCACAGGATCCGTTGGATCTTTGTGATCAACTGAACGTGTGAAATCACGTGTGAATGGAGAAGGCATTCCATATAACGATGGATCACGGATGCGAATGTATTAAAATGTGTTTGATGGAGGATCGGAGTATGGGAATTGGCATCGGATCGGAGCAGTGGAGAATGTGAAGAATCGGAGTTGGACGTAGCTGTGGACCGCCGAGGTTTATAGGGGTGGTTGTATTATTTTTAAACCCATATATTGATGTGTATGACGCGGGTTTTCAAACCTTAACGCCTATATTAATGATTGCAATGGTGATTTAGAATCCCATTAAGGGGATGGCCGATTTATAAAGATCCACGTTACAAAATGAGAAGTTTAAAACGCTTCTGATTACGCTTAGTGGGCCATAACCCACAGGCCCAGGTTAGAATTTTATACATGCAAGGGGATTTTGGGCTTACCCCAAGATCTCCTTTCATCAAGTGGTATCAAAGCGGGGAAAGGATTTCCTGTGAGAAAGAAGAAGAATGCAAGCAGAAGGGGAAAGAGGTACAGTTGTGTTAAAGCTGGAGAGTTTATGGTCTTACTGTCGTGCAGATAATGACAGCGGAAGGTGAGAAGATTTGCAGCAATCTAGAGCAAGGTGTGCTTAATTGGTTCCAGAGAAGAGAACCAGAAGGATGCCAAAAGACCGAGTGCAGAGGGCTTGGTGAGGTATCATGTAACAGAGGAGACTATTACTGCAGAGGTTGGTTGCAGCTCACAGAAGATCATGAAAGCAGTTCCACTGAAGGAATGCAGTGGGAAGAATTGCTAAGGACAAGGAGAAGCATATGACCAGGAGGTCATAAAAATTTTTGTACCTCGGGAGTCTGATGCAGGAGCATCTAAAACCTCCTAAATCAAAGAAGAATTCAAAGCAGAGCAAAGAGTACGTGGATCAGAGGAGCTGAATCGAAGGAGAAAATAGGGGAAATCTGTTCTAAAACAGATTTAAAATAGATTTAAAGTGGATATGCCTCGAGATGACTTACCATTGTTATCTGCGTGCATGTATTTTGGAGAGTTTTCGTTGGAGAAAAGTAAGGAGAGGATCGGATTAGATCGATCCTTCCTATCTAATGCTTCTTATATAAATGTAATGTGATAGGGGTGTGATAATATATCTGTTTTGTGAGGAAATTGTGAGTGAGTAAAATGTAATCAAGCGTGAGCTCATTTCTAAGGCTAAAAGGCCCTAATATGTAACTATATTGTATAATATATAGAAGCTTGTTTTAGTGTATGTCGTGTACGTTTATGTGTGTTTTACAATTGAGTTAATTTCGTGTCGTGAGCTTGTCGATCGACATCGATCACTTCAGGATCGATGGCGATCTATATATTGTTTAACTGTTATTGTTCTGTGAAGGCGAAGTTTATATGAACAGCCTAACGAAATTGTAATAGCGTATTGTATAGAGGGTGACTGTGTATTATGAATATCATCGTATGGAGTGGAAAAGATTGTTGAATAGCGTTGAGTGTCAATGAAGAGGAGATGTGGATACGTGGAGCTGGTAAACGTCCGACGTCGATGAAGGGAAGATCGATTGCAGATTGCAGGTGGATAAGGGTTGATGCACAGGATCCGTTGGATCATTGTGATCAACGGAGCGTGTGAAATCGCGTGTGAATGGAGAAGGCATTCCATATAACGATGGATCACGGACGCGAATGTATTAAAATGTGTTTGATGGAGGATCTAAGTATGGGAATTGGCATCAGATCGGAGCAGCGGAGAATGTGAAGAATCGGAGTTGGACGTAGCTGTGGACCGCCGAGGTTTATAAGGGCGGTTGTATTATTTTTAAACCCATATATTGATGTGTATGACGCGGGTTTTCAAACCTTAATGCCTATATTAATGATTGCAATGGTGATTTAGAATCCCATTAAGGGGATGGCCGATTTATAAAGATCCACGTTACAAAATGAGAAGTTTAAAACGCTTCCGATTACGCTTAGTGGGCCATAACCCACAGGCCTAGGTTCGAATTTTATACATGCAAGGGGATTTTAGGCTTACCCCAAGATCTCCTTTCATCAGGCAGGGGTTCAAGTGATAACTGCAAGTTCTCTCGTAGGATTGATTAGAATGTGTACTTATTGGATAAACCTTTCCAATGGGCTACTAAGCACACCAAATTGATATTGAATGCAAAGTTACAACACCAAGAAGTTGACGTACCAACTAACCTCATCAGGGCCACAAACCCTTTGGCATTTTATCTCCTAAGGTTAGGTTTTTGGATGTTTAGGGTTTCCTCCTTGTTGATTTATGTTAAAAAGGGATTTTTGGCCTCATTAAAATGCACTTTGGTGAATGTGCTTGGTTGTAACATCTCTTCTCAGAGGTAAGCTACCATCATTCAAGTGAGTTTGTTTCATTTTGCATTTTTTTTGTAGTTTTAACATGTTAAATTTATTAATAAAAGTCAAATTTTACTATAGCTCCGTGTTTTTCTTATAGACATGTATTTCATTTCGTTCCCTTCATAAATCTGAATAATATTTCTAGGGATCTTTTCATATAAAATTCCTGAAAACAGTTTGCATCGTTTCCTGATCCACAATTTCATTCACACATCAATTGTTGGTCAAATTAATTCTTAAATATATGCTTCAACACTTCTAATCAATAAACAATTTATTATATTTACATGTACAATCATTCAACAAAAAATTAGCACATGTTAGCAATAAATCAACATGCTCGAGCTAAAATTACTTCACAATTCAACCTCTTTTAGAAGAAAGGCATGACAACAAATCTTTTTTTTTATAACAACTTAGGGATCTCTGCTCCTTGCACTCCTATGCATAAAAGTTGTTTCAATCATGGGTATTGTTGGGTGATTTAATGGTTAGTTAAATCTATGTCATTTAATTTTTCAACCCAGGGTTTCGTAAACTGATGAGGTATATTTGTACTATATGTACTAGGTGGTTATATTTCACATTATGTTAATATAATTACAAAACAGATTAAATCAATCTAATTCGAACCAAGTCAAATCAAATATAAAGAAATTGAAATCACACTTGCTTGAAATTGAAATCTCACTTGCGTAAGTGAAAATCACACCACATTTGCAGAATTGACATCACATCACATTTGCATAAATGAAATCACACCACACTTGAATAAATGAAAGCACTCTTGTTGAATTGAAATCACACTCACACTTGCTGAAATGAAATCGCACTTTCCTGAAAGGAAAAACACACTTGCATAAAATGGAAACACACTTGCTGAAAATAAATGAAATAACATAACTATACCATGTTACCAATATGTACAAAGGTATGAAAATTGTGGTTGATTGGGGCCCTCCATGCCTCAACAAGCACAATGAACAACTATCGCATATTTGGAGATTAAAGTGGTAGTATATATTTCATAAAATGAAGTTACAAGATATTACAAGAATTCTCTCTCCTCACTTTAGAAATCACATCTTGAATGGAAATTTGAACCTCCAACTATCAACTAGCCACTAGCTACCTCTAACCTCTAACAACTAACAATTCACAACTAGCTACATCACTACCATTTACAACCCTTTGTATGAAGGGTGCACTCATATTTATACAAAAATTGAAGATAAATATAGATCCTCAAATCTCTCCTAAATCCACATTTATCGCATGTGGTTACAACCAATCTCCTAAGAATATAAGATACAAATCCTCTCCAAAGTCTTTCATAGTTTTGATAAATACACATATTAAAACATCCATGATTCTTATCCTTTGAATGTGGTTAGCTTAATGATCCATATCTTCTTCAAATATTCCACAAATCTTCATGAGTTGGAATTTGAAATTCGAATTTGTAGTTAGGAGGCCAAGTAGGACCCTTCTAGAATCTCCAAGTGGGCCTACAATATCACAAAACTTATACCACTTTTATGTATATACGAAAACATGTTAATTTTATAATATTTAATCACAAATTCACTTAAAATACTTAAAGTAAATGACTTTGGAAAATTTAATGCTAAACCCATATGATCATGAAAATGGTTACTTAATGTTGGGTTATGTAGCTAGGGAATGAGGGATGAGCTACATATTGAGGGTGAAATGATGGAAATGTAGGTAGAAGTGGATGACATTTAGCAGACTCAACACGTATATCAAGACTATTATAATTTTTATATCACTTATACAAACATTCTTAGACCTTTATAATTTTCTACATTCCAATAGTTTTTCATTCTCAGCAAAATATTAGTAGGAAGAAAGTCAAGATTTCTCCCCTTTTAATTTTCTTTGCACAACTATAATTTCATAATACCATAATCTATCGCTTGAGCAATGGTTGTCAACTAGGCTAGTAATATCTATTGGATTCAACCCTTAATTCTACATAACAAAAACACTTCATTTAACCTTATTATCATCTAACATATCAGTCCAATGCAATCAGATTAAATCAATAATTCAAATGTACTCTAACAAAGTGAGAATACATAACTATCATATTCATCTTTTGTAGCTATGTTTCCTTAGTCAGAGATCTTTGAAATTCCATTCACATGCAACCATAGTAGCATGCATCCTTCCTTAGATGCAATGTATACTGGCCCTGGGATAATCTTAGTTTCACAACTTAACACCCAAATTAATCAATTCACTTTCTTACCAATCCTTTTCATATGCAAAACCATTAACATGCATTTATATTACGCATTCAAACAATGTATCAATCATGTACATCAAATTATGCAAAATTATCACACTAAGAGGGGGGTGGGGGGTGAGGGGAGGAGTGAATCGATCAAGTATCCAATTATACCAAATTAAACAATTTTACAATTTGATCATAACTAAAAACATGACAAAGAATTAATAAACATCATCATCATATCAATTCATGAAAACACCGAATGTAAGTTGAAAGCCTTGAGGGCGAAAACCACAAATCTATTGATCTTCTTCAATCTTTGACTACATTAGATTGCATGTGCCAACCTGTGGGAGGCACCAAATTCCAAAATATATTTGCAACCACCAACCTGCTAGAGGCGCCAATCCCAAAAATATATTTGCAAGCGCTAACCTGTTGGAGGGACCAATCTCTAAAGATGATAAAGTACCAATACAAATCATATGCTCCTCAAAATCTAATAAATGAAACATGTTCTTCTATCTGCAATCATAATATATTCTTCAGTCCTCATTATAGTCATCAAGACAAAATATGTTTATAAGCCCCTCAACACAACAACAAAAAAAACTATAACTTCTTGACATAAAAAAATTGTCCTCGTGTCTCTTCATGTTCGTTGGTGCACAAGATTCTAACAAACCCAGGATTTTCTACGTAGTGGCCAACAAAAATCTGCTCAATATCAACCATTTTGGAAACACCCATGGGGTGGGTGAAGCCTCTCCCGAGATGCTAATGTGTGACTGTCGAAACCAAGTTTCTGCAGTTTGATAGGACTGTCAACAACTTTAAGAAACCATACTTCCACTGAACAAACACTTAACCATCCTCTTGGAGTTGTGCACTGTGTGAAACTTATAAACCCTATTATCTACCAATTAGCACATAGGTCAAAAGTGGAAACATGTGGAGGGATAAATCAACTTATTCCTCCCAACATTAGAAACAATGTTAACAACACCAGACACCATACATTACAAGAAAACAATAAAATTTGATTACATTACCATACTTTCATAACCATTCAAGATATTCACACATACTTAAAATTATAGCGAACATTAAGCACCAACTAAACCGACACATTGTAAACAATGAGATACATCTAGAAATTCATCGAAATGTTAGGGGCGAGAAAACCATCCATTCTATTATGTCATCATTTATAAGGAAAGGTGTTAAGTGCTACAATGCAACAATTATGTAACCAGGCTGACCAACCATTAACCTATGCACAACGTACAAAAAGGGAAAATAAAAAAATTTAGAACCATTAGTATATATCATAAAATTTACATTAGGACTACATAGTAGCTACAGACTCCAACATTCATGCTTAAGCCTACATACAAACAAAAACATACATGATACAAGCAAAATAACGATCTTAGCCTTCAACAAACATCTTCCTTTTGCATATCTTGTTGATTAGCTCTCTAACTCGCAATCCATCTTGATCATCTCCTTTTATCCCTCTCTGGCAACTCATCAAACCTTCTTTGGTTTCTCCCCCATCTATCCAACTACTCTTTGGTCCATTAAGATATTTTTTGATACCTCCCTTAGCTGGCCCACACATTCTTAACTGCCTTTTGAAATATCTTTCGCTTGTTTGATCCACTCTGCCTACCTTCCCTTGCTGGAAAATTATCTCTAAGTTCCCCCTGCCACGATATTCGTCCCCTGCTTCTCCACTTATACAAAATCCTAACTATTTATCCATACTCGCACGCGTCCCTCTCTCTAGACGTCGAAAAATCTTTCCTGCACAGTGTCTCCTACGCCACACCTCTTCCTCCTACGCCAACTCTCTCTGTTGTGCATCATCTTCTCCTCCCGTGCTCCTCCATCCTCCTACGTGATACTTCAATTAGAAGATTTAAACAAAATATTTATGGGCTCCAATAGGCCCCCAACACAAAACCGTGGCTTTTCCTGAGCCACTTAGTCCTCCTCCTATCCCCATGGATTCAATAAACTTTGCTCTTATTGAGGTTATCTTCAAGCTCTTCATACAATAAATTGTAGGGGCGGTTAGGTGATATGGTTGTCCTGGAACACTTGTATAGGGTGAGAGAGGAGAGTCTCGCTCCATATCTCCACAATGGTGCTCTTAAAAATAATACTTGCCACCATTGTTGCTCTAGGGTCGATTTGTATGCCTATCCCTGACCATTACCCCATCCATGTCGCTATATATTCTCCTTTCTCTCATAGTCATTGGCTAGAATTTGGATTTCTAGCCTTCTCCATGGTATCACGAGGGTTAGCATGGTGGTGGAGGGTTAGCAGGGCGGGGCGGTGATCACAAATTCTTCTACCCGCTATAGTAGGGGTTTTTCCCTATGTGCCCCTAAGCCACCCCATCACGCACAGGGATAACCTCGTCCAACTGCTACATCACCCATGTTGGGGACTTTCTTGACACTTATCTACTAGATATAACCGCAAAGCCTTCCCAAAATTGGTGTCGGAGTACACTGTGGAGCTTGAATGTATCATGTAAATGGTTCTTGTGAGCAGAGGGGGCCCTCCCTTTCCTGGGCCACCTAACGTAACTTAACCACCCTCCATGGATGAAGTCTCCAATTCTTGCTTTGTCATTCTAGGTTCTCTTGGTAGAGTCTCCTCTTCCATAGTCATATCACCTTGTGGCTGCTAACGTCTTGGACACCTTCTCTCAATATATCCTCCTTTATACTCACTCCTCTATCAAATTTATCTGTTACTCTCATCACAACCTTCATTCCTTATGCGCTCTTTGCGTGATCCTCATTTCTTCGACCATGAACTACTGGAACCTCCTATAATCTCTTTAGCATTAGGATTTTTTTCCCTTACAATGATTCAACTACCTGTTTGTAACCCAGGTGGTGTTTTATATCCCTTTGATTTCCCCACTCCCTATCTTGGCTGATTGTGGCACTTATTCAGTCATTATGATTTATCTATTCGAACCATTGTACCTCTGTAAAACCAAGTGTAATGTTGTGTAACCAGCTCCAAAAATAGAAGAAAAGAGATATCAACGCCTTAGAAATAAGCCACTTCGAGGGGGCAACCTCAAATACATTACATGAATGAACAATTCTTGGATGATACAATTTACAAAACCTCCTTTCTATATATAGGAGTCCATGGAGCCATAATGTAATCCTAGTGGGGCCACAATGTAATCCTAGCCGACCTAACAATAATAATTTAAGGGCACAATAATAACAATATGGGGGTTACAAGGGTACAATAATAACAATAAGGTGGTTACACTAACAACAATAAGGGACTATACTAGTAATATAGGGACCTAACATGCCCCTCTCCTTCAAAAAAGTGTTGTCCTCAATGCTTGAGTAGCTCTGGGTGCTTCTGTATAAAATTCTCATCCTCCCATGTAGAATCTTCAGTGGGTAAGTTCTTCCACTTGATGAGATACTCTCAAATTGATCGATTCCGTGGTGTCGAGTTCTTTTTTCCATGACTGCTTCAGGTTCCAATATGATTTTCCCTTCCCCATCAAGTTCTGGCAATACTGTTTGAACTGGAAGATTTTCACCTATAACCTTCTTTAAGCATGAAACATGGAAAACTGGATGTACTCGCGAAGAAGCAGAAAGCTCCAATTTGTATGCCATAGTACCAATCTTTTGCAACACCTTGTAAGGACCATAGTACTTTGGCGATAATTTATTATCCTTCTTTGCTTGCTTGAGGGACATTTGTTTGTATGGTTGTAGCCATAAAAATACCCAATCTCGTACATCAAAACTTCTCTCGCTGCGATGTTGATCTGCCTGTTGTTTCATTCGATTTTGTGCCAAATTCAGGTTATCCTTTAAGAGTTGGAGAACTTCTTGCTAATGCTCAATGTGATCTTCCACTGCTTGAACCTTCGAATTTTCCCTTAAAGATGATGTGATGGATGGTGGATGATATCCATAAAGTGCCATAAATGGGGTCATTTTTGCTACAGCATGGAAGGAAGTGTTATACCACCATTCAGCAAGAGGTAACCACTTGACCCATTGTGTTTGTTTATCAGATACAAAACAACGAAGATATCCTTCCAAACATTTATTTACTATCTCAGTTTGACCATCAGATTGAGGATGATAAGATGAGCTATGAGCTAACCGAGTACCCAAACAAGAAAATAACTCCGTCCAAAAATTTCCAGTAAAAATGGGATCTCTGTCGCTCACAATAACCCTTGGGCTTCCATGTAGCTTTTGAATTCTGTTCATAAATGTAGTAGCAACCATACTTGCTTTAAATGGATGAGATAATGCACAAAAGTGTGCATACTTGGTAAGTCTATCAACTACCACCATGATGACACTCTTTCCTTCGGACTTAGGTAAACCTGTGATAAAATCCATTGAAATCTCCTCCCAACGTTGACTTGGAATGGATAAAGGTTGTAGAAGTCTCGAGGTCTTAATTGTCTCAACTTTATTCTGCTGGCAAACCAAACATTCCGCCACAAACTTTTGAATATCAGATTTAAGGCCATCCCAAAAAAATTCTTTCTTCACCCTGTGGTAAGTTTTTAAAAATCTTGAGTGTCCTCCTAAAGGAGAAGTGTGCAATTCCAGAAGAATCTTTTGTTTTAGTTGGGAGTTATTACAAAGATATAAGCGATCTTTGTACCATAAGGAATCATTTTTCCAACTAAATGTATCAGATGTACTAGGATCTTGCTGCAACTTTTGAATGAGTGTCCATACATTTTTTTCCTTCTTCCATTCATCTCTTGCTTCGGTTATCCAATCTGGTTGGATAATAGAAATGGCACAAAGCAATGCTTCCACCTCTTCATTCTTTCTTGAGAGTGCATCCGCAACAACATTAAGCTTTCCTTTTTTGTAGATTATTTCAAAGTCATAACCCAACATCTTTGTGACCCATTTTTGCTGCTCTTCTGAAGATAGTTTTTGTTCCAAAAAGTGTTTAAGACTATCATGATCAGTTTTTACCTTGAAGTGTCTTCCCATTAGGTAAGTTCGCCATTTCTTTAGTGCATGCAGTATTGCTAAGATTTCCTTCTCATAAATAGGTTTCTGTAAATACTTTCCTTTGATTGGACGACTTTCAAAAGCAATGGGTCTTCCTTCCTGCATTAAAACTGCACCAATTCCATTTCCTGAGGCATCACATTCCACAATAAAGGTTTTTGTGAAGTCCGGCGTAGCTAAGACCGGTGCTAGGCACATTGCCTCTTTAAGATGTTCAAAGGCCTTAGTTGCTTCAGGAGTCCATGAAAATGCATCTTTCTTCAATAATGTTGTTGGAGGTGCTGCTATTCTCCCATAATTCTTAACAAACTTGCGATAATACCCTGTTAACCCGAGAAATCCTCGCAACTTCTTTATGGTTGTGGGGACTTTCCATTCCTTAATGGCTTTAATTTTGTTAGGTCTACTTTAACACCCTCGTGAGATACAATATGACCCAGATATTCCACCTCTTGTACTCCAAAGAAACATTTGGATTTTTTTGCATATAATTGTTTCTCCCGCAATAGTTTGAGCACCCTGTCAACATGTTCAACATGATCCTTCCAAGACCTGCTGTAGATTAGTATATCATCAAAAAATACTAGCACAAATTTTCTAAGGAAGGGTTTGAAAATGGAATTCATCAACGCTTGAAATGTAGAAGGTGCATTGGTAAGACCAAAAGGCATGACCAGAAATTCATAATGACCCTCATGAGTTCGAAATGCTGTTTTTGGAATATCTTCAGTCTTCATTCTAATTTGATGATATCCTGAACGAAGATCCAACTTGGTAAATAAATTGCTCCATGTAATTCATCCAATAATTCATCAATCACAGGAATGGGAAATTTGTCTTTAATGGTGAGCTTATTGAGCTCCCTATAATCCTGACACATTCACCATGATCCATCCTTCTTGTGTACCAATACTACAGGAGCAGAGAAAGAACTTTGACTAGGTTGAATTATACCCGCCTCTAACATTTCTGCAATCATACGTTCAATTTCGCTCTTTTGGACATAAGGATATCTATAAGGCCTGATGTTTGGAGGAACACTTCCTGGAATCAAATGAATAGCATGATAATGATCATGAATAGGTGGGAGTCCTTTGGGAGTTTCAAACACCTTGGAATGATTGTCCAAGACTTGTTGGAGATCTGCAGAAATAGATGATTTTGATGTCGGAACTTCTAGTGAGCATAATTGTGCAATTATGCCTCGTTTTTATTTCTTTAGAATATTTGTCATGACATTAGAGCTTATTATCCTTCCCAGCTTCCCTTCAATACCTCGTAATTCGACTTCCTTTCCTTCTGAAAAAAATTTCAAGAAAAGTTCTTGAAAATTAAAAGCTACCGTCCCCAAAGATTGTAACCATTGTACTCCTAGTACAACATCAGCACCTCCCATAGGAATGGCAAGCATTGGACTAGTCAATACATATTCCCCATGGTTAGCTTGATATTATGGCATTTTCCAGAGCAATTTATAGTTCCTCCATTTGCAACCATCACTTGACATTCTGGTGCTGGGTATAGGAAACAATTTAATTCCTTGGCTACCTTATAATGAATAAAATTATGGGTGCTACCTGAATCAATAAACACTATTACCCTTTTCTTCTTTATATGTCCTTCTATCTTGAGAGTTTGAGGAGTGGTAATTCCTGCCAGTGCATTACATGATATGGTCGGATTCATTTCTTCCTCTTCTAGGGTCGGTTCCTGGTGTATATCCTCTTCTTGTTCATTTTCTTCTTCCTCTTCACAATCTATGTAAAATAATTTCTTCTCAGCACACTTATGACCTTTAGTGTATTTGCTATCACAACTATAGCAAATCCCTTTTGCTCTTTTTTCTTCCAATTGTTGTGGTGTCAACCTTGTAGGTTGTGGAAATCTAGGAGTAACAACACTTCCATCTTTATAGAAGTGAGTGGTAGGCTTCCTTGTCGCCATAATTTTACATTCAATTTTTCTTGCCAACCTGAATGCCTTCTCCAATGAATCATGTTCCAAAACGCGAACTTCATGTTGGATGTTATCCTTTAAAGTACCTATGAAGAGATCAATCCTGTGTTCCTCTGGAATATCAGTTACCCTTATATTCAATTTTTGGAAGTCCTCAATGTGCTCCCCCACTAAACCCTTTTGTTTGAGATTTATCAATTGGCTAAAGAAGGTGTTGTTGTTTGTATCCTCATAATGTGCTATCATTTCCTCCGTAAAAATTGACCAAGTGACAATTTTTTTATGGGAGCAAAGCCATCGATACCATACAAATGTATTTTTTTCTAAATGTAAAGTTGCAATGCGTACCTTTTGTGTGTTTTGCACATTATTGAGATCAAAATATTGCTCCATCTGTAGTATCCATGTTACAGAATCCTTTCCATCAAACTTCCTCATATCCATTTTTGGAATATGGTGGTTCTTCCCTCCAACAGTAGAGTTTATGAAATCACGATTAACATTTATTTTGTTCTCATCATGAGTTTCCTCTACTATCTTTTCACCATTAGGAAACATTTCTTGTATCAAATTTTCCAAACCTTCGATGTCTACTTTTAGATCCTTCTTCATGTTTTCCATGTTGTCTTTCATTTTTTCATCGATCTTAGCTTCCATGTCATCCATCTTAGCTTCCATGCCCACTTCCATGCCATCCATCTTAGCTTCCAAACCATTCATCTTAGCTTCCATGCCTTTCTTCAAACCATCCATCTTAGTTTCCATTCCTTTCTTCAAAACTTCCATTTCATTTTTTGTTGTTCTTTGCGAGAGCGAAATTTGTTGCACTTGCTCTTGTAATTTTGATATGTCATGTTGCCATTCTTCGTCTTCATGAGTCATAGTAGAGCCTTCTAAAGGATTAATGGGTGTTGAATTCTTTTTAGGGGCCATTTTAGAATCCAATATTGATATCTATTCTACAATATGCCCTTGGAATCAATTCAACTTGATTCTTCAAACAAGACTTATGCAATTCAGAAAAAAAAATACACACCTTTTACTTGCTTTGAGGATCTCGATATTGAAATTGAATTATCTCTGTAATTGAAAATATTAAATATCTGAAATTCAGCCCTGTAGTAGCCCTCTAAAGCTTCTTTCAAATGCCATAGGTCTTATCTAATTTGGATTCTTCAAGACAATGTTATGTCCAATCTACCACAATGACCCAATTTTGGACTGGTTGAGTAGAGCGAACTTGTATGACTTGCCATGTGTCACTGTTTCATCCTTTGGATTTGAAATTGATAGCCAAGAAACTAAATTCTATGTACTTGCATCCAATTTTTACGGCACTTCAATCCTATGCTTAGAGAGAGATTTATGAATATTTTCCCACGATCACCTCTTTGAGATGAAATTTTAGAGCCTGAAAAAGCACTACCTTCCACAGATCATATCTCGGAAAATATTGCAAACCAAGATCTGACATTTCTTTAATATTTTCTTCAGGATTTCTTCTTCACACCCTAAAAATTTCAGATTCTGACCCTTCGTAGAAAAAAAGTTATAGCGCAAGTTCCACAATGACTTGTTTAGGAGCCTGAAAAAAATACCTAACTTCCACAGATCATATCTCCGAAAATATTGCGAACCAAGCTCTAAAATGTTTTGAGCATGTTCTTGAAGATTTCAGCTTTGCACCCTGAAAATTTCAGCTTCCGAAACTTCGTATAAAAAACGTTATAGCAAAAATGCCACGATAACCTGTTTGGAGCAGCGAAACCCTAGAATCCAAAGCCTCTGATACCAAATGTTGTGTAACCAGCTCCAAAAAGAGAAGAAAAGAGATATAAACGCCTTAGAAATGAGCCACTTCGAGGGGGAAACCTCCAATACATTACATGAATGAAAAATTCTTTGATGATACAATTTAAGAAAACTCCTTTCTAGGAGCATAGGAGTCCATGGGGCCATAATGTAATCCTATCCGACCTAACAATAATAATTTAAGGGCACAATAATAACAAAATGGGGGTTACAAGGGTACAATAATAAAAATAAGGGGGTTACACTAACAATAATAAGGGACTATACTAGCGATATAGGGACCTAAAATGTAAACTCTTTCTCTTGCTCATATTGACAAGGTGCTTTACGCATGGTCCCTTTCTCGTCCTAGCTAGTTTCAACTTACTTTGTTATTATCACCTCAGTAGTATCCCCATTTAGTTCCATCATCCCAATAATCCATGTTTCAACTTGAAAACTCATGTGCTCCCTCTTGCAGACCAAATCACATTCGACATCCTGCCCAGTCATTTTCTTTCACTTTAGCTGGGATTACCATACTAGGGATAGTCATTGATGCACAACTCCCATCACGCGGTTCTGATCCCCACTTGAACTTTTGAGCTCCCACATGCTAGAGTACATTGTCGCTGGTGCACTTCAACTTCAAGGATATGATTTCTGGTGCCCTTCTTAAGTTCTCCACACGATTTTTTTTTGGTGAGTCTATCCCCAACATTGTGTGTTGTATCTCTTAACACTACCCTTATGCCAAACCATCTCCACCTCATACTCCTCCCCTCCAGCACACAAGGTTAATCTAATATGCATCCTCTTAATGGTTCCTATCAATAATTTCAATGCAACTAGCTATCTACTAATGAAAACTTAATCTTAACCTATACACACCAAAATTTTATTTATGTAGAAAGGGGTAGTACCCCTTGTTGGGTAATTTAATTGTTAGTTAAATTACATCATTAAATTTCCAAACCAAGGTTCGTGTACTTGTGAAGTGTATGTGCACAATATATGACAGGAGATTTATTTATGATCAAAAGATTGAATTCAAATGCAAATTGTAAATCTAATTTATTCAAGGCTAACTCTCATCAAGTGTACACACATGTTCTTTCTATAAGACTTGTTCAAATCAAAATAAACTTGAAATCAGTCTATACTATAATGAATTAAAACCAATCTAAGAGGAAAAATTGGAAATCTATTCTATTGAGCAGAATGAAAATCTTATTCTATTGAACAAAACTGAAAGACTATTCTATTTGACATGATTGAAATTTTATTCTACTAAGATGAATTGAAAACCTATGCTAATTCAATCAAAATAAATCTACTCTATTAGACTGAAAATAAATCTATTTTATTTTGACTCAAAATAAATTTATTCTATGTACTTTGAAATCAATTATATTCTAAGGACAGATAAGGAAATATATCTAGAAATCATAACTGCACTAAACTTGAAAATCAGTGATGCAAGTCTTGACAAATTAATAGTGTGCACAACTATGATTTAAACCAATCTGAGCATTATCTTTTAAATCTGAGACTAAGTGAATAATTAAAATAGGAAAAACTGATAAAATAATTGTTTTTTGTTATCTTTTTTGGTTTTAATTGAGAGCTCAACCTAATTCAAATTGATAATGAAATAACTAAGCATAAATGAAGCATGTAATTTCTATCTGTAAAAGGAAAATAGATTAAAAGGATTTCTAAAAAAGGAACAAAATTAACAAAACTATACAGTCTCACAACTCTTTAGGGGGCACTCTCGTTGAGCTTAAGTGAAATTCAAACTTAGATCAACGAATCAAATCACTAATGCATGCACAATATTGTTAAAAATAAAGTAATTGTATTACTAAAAACAAATTCTCAAATATAAAAACAATTAAAAAATAGAATAATACCTTCAATAGCCTTTGATCTCAAAGAAATTTATAATATCTCTAGATTAACAACTTCAAAGAAATACAAGCCAAGAAACTAGTTCTTTGATTGACAACTAACTGTTCTAATTGAAATAGGAAATATGATTCTCATGATTTGGTACGAGAAGAGAAAATCATGATAAGGATATAAATCGATACATCAACTATTTCAATCAAATCTTTTCTCATTTGATGCCACACTCCCTTGATGATGAAACTTCCCGCCTTAATATTCAAATGCGAGGATGGACTGTTATAACTAGAGTTGACTTTTGATTTGACCGGGAAGATTCTCGAGCTCTATAATCTAGGCATAATAGGTGGATATCCATGTACTCAAAATTTTGTATCCATCCATGTATATTTTTCACCTTCAAGTTTGCGGGAACCTGCTTAACCATGGACTTAGTTGTAAAAACACTAATTAGCTACGAAATATGCACTTTTCGGTAGCCATAGTAATATTTTCAATCAATTTTCATAAAGAAATTATAAATTACAAGATATGAATGAATGATACCTTTTATTATGTCTTAGCATGACTGGGATGACCTTATAGCTTGTATATGTAGCATAAATATGTACAGAATAGATAAAGGAGAGAGAGAAAGGTGTCAAAATGAGGATAATTCAGGACCTCAACATTCCCCCACATTGAGGATGTTGCATGTCCTCATGCATCAAAATTTTGAAACTGGAGAAATTCCCTGTCTCTGAACTATTTAGGATGCTTGGAATAAGACATCCAATTTTGTAGATATTCCCTTGATTTTGGCCTTGAGTGCCCATCTAGGTTTCCTCATTAAAAATTTTCCTTGCAGTCTCCTGATTTTGTTCTTGAGAATCTTATTTTGTTCTTTAATTTCCTTGGTATTTTTATACCAATAACACATCCTCAACAACATGATATCATTATGAGCTTTCAATATTTCATTATGTGTCTTTATTGCCTCCTTTTCTTTCTTTGTATATATGTTCAATAGTTCTAATTTATGGAGATCTTGTTTTAGAGTATTAACAATTTCTTGCTTTGTTTGAGGAGTAGTCTTGGTTTATAAATTGGTAAAGGAACATTATCATGTAAAGTATCTTCATAAGACTCAGTTTACAAAGAATAATTTACCTTCTCCTGCACCCTCTGCTTTAATTTCTCCACGTAATCACAAATTTGTTGGTCAAAAGGATCAATTTTAGGAGTCTTTCTTGTTGGAATTGGACTTCGATAAAATGGAAATTTTGTTGCTTTTCGTGTATGAAAATTGTCTTATTCATAAATATTAACAAATTTCGAAGGTTCTTGTCATGTCTATTCATTTGAGTGCTTGGAAATTTGTTTTCTCCTCCTTACTTTTTGTTCTGATTCCACCATTTTTTGCATTGTTTTTTTTTGTTTCCTTGTTTCTGCATTTTTCCTTGGTACTTGTTTGTTTCCTTTATCTCCTTTATTATCTCTGGTTTCATGGTACTTTGATTCAATTTGATTCTTCTAACATTCTGTTTATCATTTATCTGGTTAACTTTTTCTAAAAACTGGCTAAGTGGAGTGCCATACTCTATTTCATTTGAGATTTCCATCTCTACTAGTTCATTAAATTTCAAACCCTCTTTTTTTTCTAAAGAAGATTTATGGTTAGTGTTTTGAAGTGCTCTACGTCGACTCCCCTTAGTATTTTTCACTTCTTCCTCTTCAATTTCCTCTATGAAATGATTTCTAACCAGAAAAAAATTCCAATTATCTCCGATGGTCCTCAGATGAGCCTCTATAAGAATTTTTACTAGCCCGTGGTGGTACAAAGTACTATCAATATTTATAGAGTCCCTTTGTATACTAAAGGCCATTTTTTTAAGGCTACACATCAAATATTATGTCATATTTAACTCATTTCCTTCAATGAAATGCATCAAGAGTCGAGTATGGTAAAAGAACATTGTACCATATCGACCTTCACAAGTCAAGAATTTATGAATAACTAGCAAAAGACTACTCCATTTAGACTTAAGTTTAGTTACTGGTATTCCTTTCTTGAAGATTGAAGTGCCATAATTGGATTATGGAGGAAAATTTTCCATTATTTATCCTTGATCTTTCGATTTTTGAACCAACTCTCACCATTTATGGGAAATCTTGTCACCTCTGTTTGGATGAATCTTAATCGCAAGTGTACGAAAAAAGCTCACTTTAGTTGTGCATAACAAACAAACCTAACATCAAAGATGGCTTCAAATTTCTTTAGATCTGCAGTTAGTTGACCAAGATAAATGCTACAAAATATAGATCTATGCAGTAAAATACATTAAGCAGTAAATAAAACTAAGAGTTGCTCCATGCATCCAATAGACAAGACAAGAATGTTTTTAAAGAATTTTTTTATTTTCGACACCTGGGAAGGGAACATAGAAATATGTTACCAGTCCTCCTCAATGGTATGGGTTCTTGTATGTCCTTAGCACTTCAGATCTATGATCTCTCTCTCTTGATGGTGTATAAAACCTAGACAAAAAATGGAACTCAAAGGGAGCTCACAAGAAAAATGGTAGCAAAATATGACAATGATGGAGGATCAAAGTCAGACCAAAATTATAGATCCAGAGTGATCTTTAGGCAACAAAAGGTAGTGAGTGAATGGAAAAACCCTTCTATTTATAACAAAATATTGAGATAGTCTAGAGATCGGTGCATAATTAAAATATTATTAACCAAATCTAGATCCAACTTTTATGGAATATTTTATTATATTTGTTGGAGGGAAAAATAATTTGAATTTGGTTAAATCCCTTTATTTGTAAATAATAAATAAATAAACTATTTATTTATTATTTTAAGGATGTGGTTGAGTAATAATTAAATAAATAGTGATTTATTCAATTATTTATAAATGATTTAGTCAAATTTAACAAGGAATATTATTTAAATAAGGTTTAAATAATTATTCCTAGAAAATAATAAGATAAATAATGATTTATCTAGTTAATTTTCCTGTTTTGTGTTAAATATGACCAAGAATATTAATTAAACTATTGTTTAACTAATGGTTCCTAGAGGAAAATCAAACAAATATGAATTTATTCAATATTTCCTAATGGGGCTTCCTATTTAGACCATAAACAACTTAATAAATTAAGGATTACTAAGTTATTTTACATAGTGAAACCAATTTTACTTTGGGTAAAATTGGTCTTAAATGGTGTACTTTGGTCCATCTAATAGTAACAGGTTAGATGACCAAAAATTGGTGTAACAGATTTCCCCCCAGCGTGAAAACATTAGGAGCTAATTGTATGGCCAAAGTACGTTGTAAGAACTCAATCAATAGACATCAAAGGGGAAGTCAAAGAGAGAGAAATATAAGGTAGATCAAAGCACTAGAGTACAAGACCCTGAGTAGGCGAGACTTATAGGTGCGACAAGTATCTTTTATGGGTGAGTACCAGTATTATAGGTGGTGGGGGAGGCATACCTATGCCCGTCGAGACAAAGTAAAAAGAATAATGCATCCAGTAAACAAGGGATTGAACTATATAGTACATGCTAGCATAAACATGAGCCAGATAAAAACATGATAATGGATCCCACATACATACTAGGACTGGGATAATAGCCAGGACTTATACAATAATACCTGAGTAGATGAGATACAAGTACAACCAAAGAGGCTCTGTAAACAAGAAAGGGCTCTGAAAATATGAATGATACATGCAAACTAAAATGCGTTGCAAGCGGCTGAGGCCAACACCATCAAATCTATGGAGCTACATCAAAGGTTTTAATGAAGAGGTCATCCGGGCATGTTGGGGGCTACCTGAAGGGCCACCCCCTCATGAGGTTTGAAACATCTCACACACACTCGTGAATCACTGGTAGAATCTGCTATGTCACTGAACCATCAAGTATATGGATCTCAATCATGTCGTAAGGAGCTGGAGCTTAGAAACAATCAAGTCAAAGGGAAATAATGATTCCCTTTTCCTCATCTGAGGCACCGAACAAGAGTGGAAGCCAGAACCAAGGTACATCACCCTCTAGACCTGTCTTTTGGAATGAAAGAGTTGATTTCAACAAAAGAAGGTCTGCCATAGGTGAGGCAATAAGGGATCCTCAACTAACGCACGAGAGAAAATATTAGAGCGAATGATAGAATGACACCAGGGATGATGGTGGAATGGGGGGTAATGAGTAGCGGGATGACGACTTCCCTTGTTAGAGCATGAAGGGCATGGATGACCTGGCAACAACTGACACAATATCAAAGGGAACGGAGGATAGTAGGACTGAAGGCCATAATGTGCGACACGAGAGAGGAATCAAGCAATGAAGGTTGGAGGACTATAGCGATATACAAAGGGACTCGGGATAGACTCCATGGATGCAATGATGACTCAACTCGGATGCTCTAAACAAGGGCGACTTGATGATGCTGCCACACAAAAAAGGTCCAGTGGGGACCATAAAAACATGAGTACTAGATGGTTACTCAAGACAAAAATCGACACGAGCATGGAAAAGTATGGAGGCAAAGTGGTGCCCCAAGTACAAGTGTTTCAAGTGGAGAAATTCGATTTTGAGGAGTAGTGAAGTGACCCTTCTTGGAAAAAATGTGTCCTGGTGAAGTATCAAATCACAAAAAACTAACAGAGAACCATTTTAGAGCTCAGTGAGAGCTTACCAACAATACGGAAGATTTGTCAAACTAAGCTACGGTTTGGCCGCAACGGGTGAAAGAAAAATATGGGGTTTCTCTTTTAATAAGGCATTTTCCCTCCAAATTTACTCATTTTTAGGTGTAGCTTTGGTGAGTGTAGAGAGGAGAGAAGGCCCTAAATCTTAGGGCGATTGTAGCAAAAAAACCGATTGTTGGAATTGAGATCCATCAGTTGCAGATAAGACGCCTAACCATACTCTTTCAATTAAGGGGATCAAAATTTCAGTTTAGGTACCCAAAGCTCATGAAAAGGCCAGGTCACACTTTTTTGGGTCTGTTCTGTGACCTGGGTAGCAGGTGCTGGGCATAAAACTGTGACCTATCCTAGGAAATGACCTGAAAAGTGTGACTTGTCAGAGAAAGGGGGTTTCAGTGCTGTTTTTGGCCGGGATCTGGGATTTTTATGGTTGAGGGACATGGGTGCCCCCAAGCATGTTGTGGTCATGCCAAAATGTATCTAGAAAAAGGGGAATCTAAACACATTCTTATGATGTGGTGCGCAATATGTTTTTTTTAAGGCTATGCAATTTGAGAAAGGGAATGGAGGATTGCCAATATCTTTTGGTACTGCATGTATGAAGCAAATAGACTAAGTTTCAGGGTTGGCATACATGGTGTCACTATCCCTAAGAGTGGATTTGGAGATAATGAATGGGTGCTCTCCTAGAAAACCCATAGGTTGGTCAACAAAAATGTCTAGGGGACTGGGTTGCTGATGTAAGATGAAGGAATGATGAGAGGTATTGTTAGTCATCCATAATTTTGACTTTATCCAAAGATGACTAAATGTTACCAATCCTATATTTCTAGAAATAACATTTCAGACAAACATTATCTGTTCTATAAATCTCACTACCTTCATCATTTAGAGTCTATCAAATTCACCAAAAAAATCTTCATCCATGCCTCTTAAAAAGTTATCCTGCTGTTTTAAAAGAATAAGGCTCATTTTAGGCTGTTTTATCCCTGTTTTTCAGTCCATTTCCCTCTAAAAGTAGGCCTCGTTGTTAAACACCATGTTGAAGCACACACATGGTGTATGAGAAGAAGAATGCACACACACAAGAGACTGAACACACAATGAAAGATAAGCGTGAGGCTTTCTTATTTTCCATTATACAAATATGTACATTTATAGTACAATGGTGTGACTCTTGGTTTCATATTCCAAGGTCACTTGGACTCCATTGTGACTTTTCGCATTCCACACCTACCCATGTAGGATTAGGTGTTCCAACATCCCCCTTAATCCGAAGGGGTATGTGTGAGTCCAAGAAAAGAGTTGTAATACAAATCTGCAAAGTATGCATGGCAGCACTTGGCTGAATCAACTCTCTGAAATGTTGGAAAAAAGAGGTGGTTTTAGGATGACCACAAACACTGGAATGCAAAACTTGTTGCAGTTCCCGGAACTCTTCCAAAACTGGCAAGAAGCTGAAAGCTTTTGCTAGAGGAATTGTCCCTCATAAAAAAGGGAGACCTTCGACCTAAAAGAAGGGAGGTCTACTACCTGTGGTGGTTTTAGGTTGTCCACCAACCAAAGATGATGGTTTTAGGTTATCCACCAACCAAAAATGATGGTTTTAGGTTATCCACCAACCAAAAATGATGGTTTTAGGTTATCCACCAGCCGAAGGTATGCTCATGGGCATCCGTATCTCTGGCTACATCTCTGAATCCGGAATGATGAATTGTGGCTCAGGCTCGCTTGAACTGCTGGCTACAACTCTGAACATGGAATGAGAGATTGTGGCTCAGGCTCGCTTGATCTGTCGTCGAAGCTTGTATATGACCACCATTTTCCCCCCTGTCGGGGACAAGGTGAGATGATGGCGAAAACTCAACTGCAAGTTTGCTCAATATGCGTGAACAAGTTCTAACATGTGTCGTAAACATCTTCTTGGCTGCTGATGCCCATTGCCAAGAAGCGATCCATCCAAGATGAATCTTGGTTCTTGCAGGAGGCTTGTTTCTGAAGCATCTGTCTGAATAATGGGTGTGCCGACCACAGTGCTTGCATGGATGAAGATCAAAACAATGATCTTTCATATGACCAACTCGATCACAGTGTTGGCATTTCTCAATCTGTTGTGGAAGTGGAACAGGATCTGGAACAGCTGCAGGTGAACTGTCATACATGAATCCGGCACTCTGAAATATGATGGGCTTGGTGTAGTCTGGAATATGAAAGGTCACATCCTTGTCATATCCAAGACCAGTTCTGTGCTTGTTGTGGACAAGCTCTTCCCAAGGTCTAATGATGGGCTTGAGAAGTGCAGGCTGAGCTGCTGCATCTGCATGTTCATCTGCTCTGGTGCAAGGAACTGAATGGGAATCAAGTGCAACTTTATCTTCTTTCTTATGATGAGAGTCCTCCACAATCTTCTGAACAGAAATAGGTTTAGAATGGTGACTCTTTTGTTGAAGTTCTTCTCGTTGGAGCTGAGATTCCAACTGCAAAAACTCAATATTTTCTTGTGCATCTTGTAAAAAAATTTGAATTTTACAAAGAGCATCCTTGCTCATTTTTATCTTTTCATCAAAATTGGAATGAATGAGGTTATTCAACAACACTAATGCCTCATTGATTTTGGCCATTTTCAACAACTTAGGCTCAAAAAATGAAAGGGTGTCGGCTACAACTGAAAATGCACCCGTTTACAATGTGATTCAACAACAAATACAAATGACTCAAGAAATTCTCAAAGTACAAAGTGTGCTCCTCAAATGATGGAGGGAAATCAACAATCCAACAACTCAAATACTGATTGCAACTATGAAGAAGCTACAAATTCCACTCAAAATACAACGTCAGCTCAATACATATCTCTGCAAAATATTTGTAAAGGTGTAGCTGAAAACACGTGCAAGAATCTTTTTATGGCAGCTGAATTTTCTTCTTCAAATAGCTGTTTTGCAATGATGGCAAACTTGTCTTCAAATGTCAATTTCTTCAAAAAATCACCTTTATATTAATGCCACAAATCATATAATGTCAAATTTGCAATATGTATATACCATTTCCTCATGTGCCATTTCTTCTTTTACTGCTGTTCATTTCTCTCTCCTCTCTCTCTCTGCTGTTTTGTTTTTTTTTTAATTAATTAAAAAAATAGATTAATGGGAATAATTAAAAATGGAGGGAATTTTAATTAGGGAAGGGGAAATATTAAAATAGAATGGGATAATGGGTGAGAAATTTATTGAAATTGGGGGAGAAATTTTAAATGTAAAAAATGAAATGATTTTTTTTTTTTTTTTTTTTTTTTAATCGAAATTTAAAATATGGGTAACTATATGGTGGGGAGGGCAAACTAAGGGAAAGTGAATTATGTAAAAATGGGATGGGAAATTTTTAATGGGTGAGAGGAGCTATTGAAAAAAAATATTTAAAAATATAATGAATGAATTTAAAATAAGGGAGGGCGCTATTTTAAATAGGAGGGCGGAATTTTAAAATGGATGGGAAGTCTTATTATATGGGAGTGGAGGGTATTAAAGTTTTAAAGTTAAAAAAAATGGAATAAAAAACTGGAACGAGGAGGCCGAGCGTATGTACGTGTAGAGCGTTGGGAGCATATGCCGTATAGTATGAGGGTGTGTGTTGTGAGTAGGATAGCGTTTAGTTGCTGTGGGTTGGTGAGGGAAGGAGGGGTGACGGGTCGATTGCAAGGGGGAGCGGGTGGAGGTGTGAGGTCGAGGGTTAGAGCGAGCAGGTAAGGGAAGACTGTAGGTTGAGGGCGGAGTTGAAGATTGCAGGCGCGGAGGGGGCGGCGTTGAAAAGCGGGTGGGGAGATCTGTTGAGTGCGGGGATGAGGGAGTAAAGGGTTTTGGTTAGGGCGCGAAGGAGTATGGTGTAAGGGAGTATGGGAAGTGGACGGGTTGAGTTGCAGTTGGGGTCAGTTGCAGAGGGGATAGGGAGCGTGTTGAGAGAGAGTGTATAGCAGCGGGGTTATTGCAGAGATTGGGGGGCGTATGGGAAGGGAAGAGTGCTTGAATCGATTTTGATTTTTTTTTTTTTTGAATTTTTGAATTTTTTTTGAATTTTTTTTTTGTTGTTATTATTTTTATTTTTTTTTTAAATGTAAAACAGCAGAGTAGAGCAGAGGGAATTCACAGAGATTTGTAGACTCAAAAAATTTCAAGAAATGCAGGAAATCGCCAGTGAAAAACTCAGAATTTTCCAGTAGCTCAGCAGCACGGTATTGGACAAAATGCAGAATTTTTTTCTCAGAGAATGTGGCAGAAATTTGCTAGTAAAAACTCAGAAATTTCTCAGAGAATTTTTCACAAAATTTCAGTAGTAAAAACCCAGAAATTTTTTCTAATAGCCCAGCAGCCCAAAATTTAGATAACTCTGAAATCTCATAAATTTCTTCAAAAATTCTGTTTAAACTATTTTCCAGCATCTCAAAAATGCAGAGATGAAGAATTTTCCAGCAGAAAAAACTCAGATTTCTTTTGCAATAAAAACCAGAAACTTCTTCTTCTTCAGAAACTCAATTTAAACACTTTTCAGCAGCTCTTTCAAAATGATGCAGATTTTAATGAGCAGAAATTGCAGAGAAAAATTAGAATGAAAACCTTGGATAGGCGATCTTGCTCTTGCTAAAACCAATGGATCAATGTTTTGCCAATTTACGGCGATGTTGCTCTTCTCCAAACCACTTTACGGAATGGCGGCAAAAACAACTGCTGCAAAAACTGCGAGTCTTTTAAAAATTATCAAAAATCTTGCGGATATTTTGAAACATTCACACAAATAGCTCACTCAATTTTAGGCGAGGTCGGCAATCGCCGCTGCGATACCATGTTAAACACCATGTTGAAACACACACATGGTGTATGAGGAAAAGATAAGCACACACACAAGAGACTAAACACGCAATGAAAGATTGAAGGATAAGCGTGGGCTTTCTTATTTTCCATTATACAAAGATGTACATTTATAGTACAATGGTGTGACTCTTGGTTTCACATTCCAAGGTCACTTGGACTCCATTGTGACTTTTAGTATTCCACACCTACCCCATGTAGGATTAGGTGTTCCAACGGTTTCCCCTTATTTATCCTTCATTTTCCTAAAAAACCTCACCTTTTTCTTCACTAGAACTCCTCATTTTTCCCTAAGAAACCCCTTAGACCATTATACTCACTCAGTTTTGGTTTAAAAACCCCCATTTTACCTATAGGAACCCACCAAAATGATCAGAAACCCCTCTCTTTGGTCTAAAAGGACAATATTTTACAAATAAGGGATTAAGCCCCCGAGGGCTTAAAATATTCAGTCCCTTTCCTCCATGTGTCCGAGTGCCCGAACCAAGCGCTTAATAAACCTGATTTTTTTTTACAAAATTTCCCCCCGACATGATAAAAACTTTTTCTCCTTAGCCCCTGGTCGCTTCTTCTCCACAGAACCGCGCCCCAACACCCTTTCCTTTAGCCCCCCTTCCTTTTTCTTTCCCCCGCACTGTGTATTCCCTTGGGCTATCTCCACCTTGGATCTTTATGATCCGACGGTATTCATTAATCCTGACACCCAATCCCGTCAAGGGGCCTACCATCCACTGCATAAAGCGCCCTCCCTATCGCATGCTGCCACCTGGTTTCCACTTTCTTTCTACCCGAGCAACTTTCCCATCACGCTTGGTCCGCACCGTCGGATCTCATCCCCTTCATCTGACGGTTGTTGGTGCATATCGTGCAATTTTCGCGTCCAGAGTTTAACACTCCAAAGTCACGTGATACCAGCGGTTTTCTAAAATATAGGTGTCGCGTAGTGTGTGGAATTGCGTTTAAACCACTTACCATCTATCTGTCGCGCGAAAATCGCTGGCGATTTTCATAAAACCACCGAGCCATTTTTCACGCCTATATCCAAATTCAAACCGGTTTTCACAGTTTGTTCGCCTCTCCACCACATGAATTTCTCCTTCGCCTGCATATCTGCTTCCTCCCAGCTTCTCCACCCCCACGTAGCCTCTAAAAGTAGTAGAACCTCCATTGCAGGGTTTATTAACGTTTTTTGTTTATTTTGCAGGGTTCAATGAAAGTTTTTAAGGCCAAAAGGCCTTCTCAAGGTTTAATTAAGGAGCGGAATAGAGGATCACTACCTCTAAAGCCCAAAGTAACTGCAAAATCACCAAAAATGAGCATTCAGGGGTTATTTCTGTGGTTTGAAAGGTGTTGGTTATGCAAATGAGACCCTCGGCGCATCAAAGACACCTGCACACAACAAAAGAAAAGAAAGAACCATGAAGAGGAAGTTAAAAGGTTGAAGAATCAGAGGTTAAAGGCTCAAAGCACAATCAAAGCCTCAAAACAGAGTTTTAAAGCCTAATCATGGTTTTAAAAGTTAGAAGACAGAAGGATTAAAGGGTCCTTAAAATGCATAAAGGATGATGATAAAGGCCTCAGGCAAAATTAAAGCCTTAAAGCAGAGGATTAAAACCTAAGCAAGATTATGAAGTTAAAAAACAAATAAACAAAGGGTTCATAGAAATCAGATAGAGTGTTAAAATATAGTGAAAGGCAGTTTTAATGATAAAATAAAGGAAATATAGGCTTAAATACAACCTCGAATGCATCAAAGGAGCAGTTATTCACTTAAAAAACTCAAAAAGACACCTTTCACTTACCTTATGTCTCAAAGGGAAAATTGGTAGTTATTACACAAAAAGATATTTTATAAACTGTCAGACAATTATTGTAAAAGGCAGAAAGAAGCCTTAAAGTCAATCTTTTCAGCTGTTTCATCCTCAGGAAGTAAAGGTAGACTTAATACATAGATAAGTAGTTGAGAAAAATTCCTACCTTATGCCTTGCATGGTTCATGAGGATAGGAGTGCATTTACTGTGTCATTTATGACATTCTGAACCCTAGATGTTTCCACCTCCTCATTTGCAGCATAAATACTGGATTCGAACTCATTGTATGGGGGCATTTGATAACTCTTTGAAGTAATATATAGATCTGCTGAGATTAAAAACAAATTTATTTACTGGAACCTGTGGATGTTATAACCTGTTTGTGGATGAAGAAAGCTCTGCGATTGGATCCATGAGCTTGGTTGTTAGTGAAGTATTCTAAATTGTCAATGTTTTCTCCTGTTTTCCATTCTTTTTTCATCACTGCTTACTTACAGTAGAGTAAAAGTTTTAGGCTAAGAAATGTCTCCTGGAAGCACCTTAGATCTGTTTACTCTTCACTGTCTTTATGTTTTCATCTAGTGAATGTTTGATTGAGTAGTTTAACTACTTTTCAACCTTTAAGCTTGTTTATTTCATAAGTAATTCAATATAGTTGGACTCAAGATGATTTATGGTTTTCCCTGATTCTTGTTGTCACTTTGAAAACTGTTTCTGAAGTCTCCTTTCAAAGTACCATTGTCCAAAGTTTTCCAAAGAGGTTTGTTTTGATCATGCCCTTTGTTCTTGCTCAAACAATGGTTTTGAAAGTCTTTATAATTGCAGCCCTAGATGTTTAGGAGTTCCCTCTTCTATGAATGTAGTTATATGTTTATCTTAAATGTTTTCTTATCCTTGAAAGTGAAATATTTGATGAAATAGAGCGTTCCTCAACCCTTAGATTTCATTTTGAAAGTTTTTCTTGAGATTGTTATTTGCCGAAGTGTAATTTCTAGAATTCATGGTTAGCCATGTCTATAAATTACTTCTTCATGTTCAAATAATGTTTTAAGTCCCTTTGTTGAGAAGTACATATAATTAAGGATTCTTAATTTCCCTTAGTTCTGATTTTCATTCTAAAAACCCTAATGTTCATTTCATTTCAACTGAAAGACTTTTTTAATCCAACAGCCAAGTTAGATTTTCCCTTTGACACCCCTAATTCATCTACAAACTTGTTACCATTTCCATTTGACTCCATTGCCCAATGACTTAGAGATTTCCCTTTCCTATATATGCTGCCTAGAACATCATGTCCCATCAAACAATAAAACAAACTCAAGCTTAATAACTAGCCTAAATCAACCTTTATAAGCAAAAAATTAATATCTTTGCAAAAAAACTGAGAGATTCCTCTCTGAGACTAGGAGGGCTAGATCCTAGAGCTCTAAAGACTGGTTTTTGTGTTGCCTTGTCATTTAGTATTCCAATCTTCTAAATCACAGGATCCTAATAGGTATCATTCCTACAGTGATCTGAAGTGATATGGGACTCTAGAGGTTCTTCTAAATGGGGAATAATAAGGGTACTAGAGTTGAAACGACTAGATACACTAGGAAATTTGTGGAGAATTTCTTCTCTTGGTCTTTCAAATATGGGTGCCCCCTTACCCAAACATTGGGTGTCAATGTAATGGCCACAAGGTGTATTTGGTTCGAATGCATGGGTTCGATGTAAGGGGTGGTGACTACTTCCATAATGTTGTCATCGTAATAGAATATGGGGTGACTGGTGGAAGAAAGACCACCTAATGCGGCGAAGCTACTTGACTCATCATCATGAGAAGAAAGGTTCACATGCACATCATCACGGGGTGTGACGAAAGAAAAAGAATATAAGGGATCCACTGATGTTGAGCCCAGGGTGATTGTTTAAGGGAGGTTAGGCGAAACAGGAGGGAAGGTCTCAGAGGGAGCTTCCACTGTGGATCTCATGAATGATGATAGGTAGAGGATGGTTACTGCAGGCTTCGTCATCTCGACATCAGGAGGGGGAATGTCAATGGGAGCAGGAAGGTCCTCTGGTTCTACTAAGGCAAAACTTGCAAACAAGGGAGAGGTGAATTTTTTGTGCTTGGCCTCGAATTGGCAGACCGCTTCCAAAGAGGAGTGATATTCTTCAAGGTGGGGAAAAAGGTGAGTGTAGTGGCCATGGAAATCACATAAAGCACAAGGGTGATTTTTGCACAAGGATTTGAGTTTTGAGACTGAATCAAGTATAGTGACATAGACCTCAGGGGTATTAGACTCTGGAAATGTCTCATTGACCATGGGCTTGAGGTGAGGCAACTCTGGACAGGTATGAGTGGCATGACTGACAACATCATACAAAGCACACTGGATGGTACGCTTTGGAGGTTGAGGAGGAGTAGGTTTTGTCGAGGAAACCTTGTCTTTAGGTGCCTTTTTGCGAGCTTTTCCCCCTTCACCCGAAGCCGTCGTAATAGGAGGAGGTTCCTGTTGAGGTGGCTGAGGCATGGTAGCAGCGGGAGGGGTCATGGGGACCGACTGGACTAGGGTAAAAGCAAGATAAGGTTTGGGCTGACCAGGCAGGGAAGCGGCTGGGGGATCAATGTACTAGAATGGGATCCCCAGGGTCAGGTTAGGAAGGGATAGGGAGGCCATAACAGGTACCAAACATAATCCAGGAGAGGGAGGTAAGAATGATATCTGACCGGAGGGATAATGGCTAGGCAGGACAGCTCTGAGATGGTTAAGGCTAGGAGGAATCATGTCAGGAGGGTCGAGAGGGCCAAGGATACCATCTATAGATGAAGGGCCTTGAGGAGGGGGTCCTGAAGGTTGATTCGAAATTCTAGGAGCAGGTTGCGAAGGGTGGGGCTGCTGAATAGCTGAAGTGGGCCACTTGAGGGAAGCACGAGACGATTGCATCATGAAAACATTCGATGAGCTAGGATTAGAGACAGGAGGAGGAAGACCAGGGAATGAACCAAGCAAAGAGGAGTCTTTGTAGACTCTGGGTGAGACATTGGTCAAAGGTTTGATGATTTGCTTATTTTCCACCGAAGAGATGATGGACTCAAGGGAGGTCTAAGACTTCGGTTCATAATATGTCAACTGGTCAATAGTGACTATCTTTCCGTTATGAGGAAAGGACATCTTGCAGTGAACTGTAGATGGGACAATAGACATTGCATAGGTATAGCTACAACCCAATAGAATGTTGTAATCTAAGGGGGCATCAATGACTTCTACGTCAATGCAAATAATTTTTCCCGCAAGAGTAATAGGAAAATTGTGGAACATGCCAATGGGATGGGAAGAGTGGCCATCCCACGCTCGGAGGGTGATAGTGGAAGGGGCCAACTCAGGTGATCCGAGTTGCTTCCAAACTAAAGCAGACATCACACAGGTGGATGCCCCCTCATCAATGATACAACGAGAGACGTTGGCATTCCGGATCTTGACGGGGATTTGGAAGGTGACGAAAGTAGGAAGGGGAGGATGTTCTGACTCGTCAACATCGAAGATGATAAAATGATCATATGAAGGATCTAAAATGACCATAGAAGTTAGTAGATTTTTTCATTGTGAAGGGCACGACTGGAGGAGTTCCAGCGTTAAGATGGCAGCAGGAGATTGAGTCAAATCATCTACTATACTATACGAATGGGAAACTTTGACAGAAGCAGCATTTCAGCATAATGGTCCCTTGGGGATCTTGGTATGAACCTTCGCCTTAGGCTGAGGGATCTATAAAGGACCATTGGTTATCAAAAGAGGGTCTTTAGACCCTAAATAAGGGTACTCGGGGGTAGATGTAGCGTGAGGCTTCTTGTAGTGACGGGACCAAGTTTGAAGGTTGAGGTCAACAGTAATGGGTTGGTTAGAGTTCATCATGAGAATCTGGTAATCAGAGGTACCAGATGGAGGAGGTTGAGTGGCCGCTTGATCTTCAGGTGGTTGGGTAGCCACAAATCCTTGCTGAGGGAAGGGATTGGTAAACACAACTGGCTGGATGGGTGCAATATTGGGAGGAACTGAAGGGGAGGCTTGCTTTCCTTGCGATGTTGCTTGAGTCTGCCGCATCTGACGCATTTGTGGTAAAAGATGACAGTCGTGGGTGTAATGACCATAAACACCGTAACAAGAACAAGGCTTATTCATGAAAACATGCCTGTCCTACTTGGGCTGAGTGCCCTGTTGTTGGTTTGCGGTGTTAGGTGCATTCCCTTGGGGATTAGGTCCTGGATTACCGGGGGTAGATTGATTTTGGGTGTCTTTCCTCTTCTTTTTGGAAGTAGGATGATTAGTCGCACCCTGCTGTGCATATACCTGCCCCTGGGGGGCCGGTTG
This sequence comes from Pinus albicaulis, assembly GCA_034641835.2. Classification (NCBI taxonomy): domain Eukaryota; kingdom Viridiplantae; phylum Streptophyta; class Pinopsida; order Pinales; family Pinaceae; genus Pinus; species Pinus albicaulis. The sequence goes on from CM076571.1 coordinate 381,329,044, forward strand.
TTGCTGTTGCAGGGGTTGAGAAGGAAAGGAAGGCATGCATGCTAATGCTGGAGGAGCTGGAGCACCAGGTTGTAGATATGAATAATAATGAGGTTGGCTAACATTGTGGTAAAAAGGTTGGGCAAAAGGAGAAGGCATGCTGTATCCTGGATACATGCTACCAGGAGGGGTAAAAGTGATGGAGGAGTTGGTCCCTCCCCGAGGGAAACCATAACCCATGGGAGGATGAGCGTATGGATGAGAAAGGGCTCCAACGATACCGTCAGCGACATGGGATGCCCCTGGTACATTGGCACCATCGTGTCTAAGGAGATCAAGTAAGACGGTATAAACATAACCAGACTGAGCGTAGATCAGGTCATATTTTAATGCAATCTGGAGAGCCGCTTCTTCGGTCTGAGGGAAATGCGATGCGATATCTTTGCCAATAGCAGGCAAAAGGGATCTAAGGAACCAGTCCATGTAGACACAGTCTTCAAAGGTAGGAGCTCGACATAAGCTATTTCTTCTCTGACATTCCTAGAAATGATCTTATAGGTGGGTTGTAGACGATTGATGGAAAGAGGTCAAAAGTTTGGTACCAGTGTCATAATGAAGGGGAAGCTGGAAATAAGACAGAAAAGCCTGGGTAAGAGTTGCAAAAGTGGTGTGAGAGGAGGAGGCCTGATCTACATACCACTCAGAAAATTTGCCAATAAGCATACATTGGAACAAGTGAAGACGAACAGAGTCATCGGTAATGGAGTTAGACAAACACCACATGTGGAAAGATCGAACATGATTTGTAGGATCTTCTCCAGCAAGACCTTCAAACTTGGGGATGTCGGAAGGGAGCTTGGTTGGTATAGCAGGTCAACCACCATCATGGCGTATGGGTTCATTGATCCATTGGTTAAAATCGAGAAGATTGAGGCCTACCATATAAGGGATCAAGGGAGCAGCCGGGGTAGTTCTTGTTGTGGTCCCACTAGTGGTATTCCCAACATTAGGGATGGGACTACCACCAGCGTTAGGTCCTGAACCAGACATGGTGAAGATAACAGGGGGAGAAATGGGAATGGAACCTAAAGGGGAACCCAATGAACTAGAAGAGGAGTCAGAATGAGGACTCGGTGGAGGAATAACTAGGATCCTACGCGGAGGATTAAATCTTCCTAACACAAACTGAGGATGAAGGCTAAGAAATCTCTGAGATAAACACCTTGGGGGCGCAATGGTGAAAGAAAAAACATGGATCACAAAAGGAAGATAGACCAACAAGGGCAGGGAGGTGCAGGATCAAATGATTACAATGTTGAAACAAGGGTAGAGAGGTGCAGGATCAATTGATTACAATGTTAAAGTCTTTGCCTGGCAGTGTTAACCAGGCGCTTCTTCACTTAGTGTGTGTGTTAAGTGTGTTAATTTTAATTTTTAAACCCAGAAGTTTGTAGAGAAAAAAGAAAAAGTGTGCTGTATAACTGTAAATACATTTGCATATAACAGTAACTGAAACTGAATATAACAGAAAATAAACAGCTAATTATGCATTAATCTAAACCCAAGGAGGTGGGCCTCTCAACAACTAGTCTGTGGGTGGGAAAAAATCTAGTCAAAACACACCAAAATAGCCAATGGATCTAAAGTCGGGAGGGAAAATGATCTAAAGGTCGGATCTGTTGGAAATAGGTGCAGACAACAACAAGAAACCAGAGGGAAAAGTGTTGAAAATGAGGCAGCGAAAGGCTACAACCTAAAGGGAAGTGGAGGGGACCCTAGAGGAAGACCCAAAAAAAACTGAAAAGAGGTGTTTTGGATGGATGAATAACCAATATGAAATGGATCTGAAGGTAAGGGATCAGATCTGAAAAAAGGCTGAACACACTGAAATTTTAGACAACCAGCTCCGGCTAAACTCCTCCTAAAAAGGTGGAAGGGTACTGAAGCCCTAGGGGGCTAGGTTCCCCACTCCAATGAGTAAAATAGAGCAAGTATAGGTCCAAAATAGGTGGAGATGGAGGTCAGACAACCTTGAACAGAGGCCTAGACAAACCCAGAAAAATCTCAGAAAAATTCCCACAAAAAGTACAGGTCGTAGTTTCTGACATGATTTCTGCAGAGGTCGTAATTTTGGGGCTATTTTCTGTGCCCTAAAGGTCCAGGTCGTAGGTTTTGGCCCAAAAAGTGCAACCTACACTTCTGGCACTCTCGGGAGTAGGTTTCAATTTTTTTTTCGTCTCAGCTGCGCTTATACCTGTCACCTGCGTAATAGGTCCGAAAACACACAGAAGTTATAATTTTTATTGTTTTAGGGATTTATATGTTAAAAACAACATCAAGAAAGGCAAAAAAATAATTTGAAGAAAAATCCTAAGGGTTGAAGTAGCTAGTCATGCAGGGATATGAAAAATGACAAAGGTCTTAATCGTAAACCCTTGTGGAGTTGCCAGTTGTTTGGATGAATCTTAATCACAAGTGTACGGAAAAAGCTCACTTTAGCTGTGCATAACAGACAACCCTAACTTCCAATATGGCTGCCAATTTCTTTAGATCTATAGTTAGTTGACTAAGATAAATGCTACAAAATCCAGATCTATGCAGTAAAAGACATTAAGCAGTAAATAAAAGTAAGAGTTGCTCCATGCATCCAATAGACAAGACAAGAATGTTTTAAAGAGTTTTTGTATTTTTGACACTTAGGAAGGGAACATAGAAAGATTTTACCAGTTCTCCTCAATGGGATGGGTTCTTGTATGTCCTCAACACTTCGATCTAAGATCTATCTCTCTTGATGGCGTAGAAAACCCAGACAAAAAATGGAACTCAAAGGGAGGTCATAAGAAAAATGGTAGCAAAATATGACAATGATGGAGGATCAAAGTTAGACCAAAAGTATAGATCCAGAGTGATCTTTAGGCAAAAAAATATAGTGAGTGAATGGAAAAACCCTTCTATTTATAACAAAATATCGAGTTAGTCTAGATATTGGTGCATATTTAAAATATTATTAACCAAATCTAGATCCAACTTTTATGGAATATTTTATTATATTTGTTGGAGGGAAAAAGAATTTGAATTTGGTCAAATCCCTTTATTTGTAAATAATAAATAAATAAATGATTTATTTATTATTTTAAGGACATGGTTGAGTAATAATTAAATAAATAGTGATTTATTCAATTATTTATAAATGATTTAGTCAAATTTAACAAGGAATATTATTTAAATAAGGTTTAAATAATTATTCCTAGAAAATAATAAGACAAATAATGATTTATCTAATTAATTTTCCTTTTTTGGGTTAAATACGACCAAGAATATTAATTAAAATGCTGTTCAACTAATTATTCCTTGAGGAAAATCAAACAAATATCGGTTTATTCAATATTTCCTTGTGGGGTTTCCTGTTTAGACCATAAACAACTTAATAAATTAAGGATTACTAAGTTATTTTTCATAGTAAAAGCTATTTTACTTAGTGTAAAATTGGTCTTACATGGTGTACTTTAGTCCATCTAATAGTGACAGGTTAGATGACCAAAAATTGGTGTAATAACCTCTACCACTAAAGACTATAATTATAAACTTTATATCCCCTATTTAGACTTCTACGCTATCGAAAGCATGAGAAAATTCTCAAGTAACTTCAACTTCATACTCGTAGAATTTTTCAAAGAAATTAAGCCATCTCGCCCTCTACAACTGATCTCGGACTCATGGGTAAGCTTAAACAAATTTGAATCTGCTCGACTCATACCGGACAATGACACCCATGGTGGTAAGGAAGTTTTGCTCCTAAATTGCCTCTTTTGATAAGGATGGATGAAGGAATGAACCATGAGATGGAATGGTTTAATGATGGTTGAATTGCAAGTCAAAGACCAAAAAAAATTCCTATATGCACTTCTTGTAACAACGACACCAAAAAAGTTGGGTAATTTAATCGTTAATTAAATTACGTCATTAAATTTTCAAACCAAGGTTCATGTACTTGTGAAGTGTATGTGCACAATATGTGCTAGGGGATTTATTTTTGATTAAAGGATTGAATTTAAATGAAGATTGTAAATCTAATTTATTCAATATTAACTCTCATCAAGTGTACGCACATGTTCTTTCCATAATACTTATTCAAATCAAAAATAAACTTGGAAGCAATTTATACTAGAATGAATTAAAACTAATCTAAGAGAAAAAAGTGGAAATCTATTCTATTGATCTGGATCTTGGGGGGAGCCCCCCAAGATCTGAAAATTTGAAATGGAAAAAGAAAAGAGGAGAACACACAGTAAAAAAAACCACAAAGAATTTTTTTATTAAAACAAATAATAACTGTAAAGGCTACATTGTGGTGGAAAATATGTCAGTTTACAAAATGTGACTTGTTACTTATAGCGATTTTTAGTTACAATACCACAGGTAAATTCCATGGGTGGGTAAATACCATGGGTGAATTAATACCATGGGTAGGTGTCACTTACAATACCATGGGTAATTTCCATGGGTGGATAAATACCATGGGTGGATGAATACCATGGGTGGATAAATACCATGGGTGGATGAATACCATGGGTGGATTCCACTTACAATACAATGGGTAAATTCAATGTGTGGATGAATGCCATGGGTGGATAAATACCATGGGTGAATGAATACCATGGATAGATGCAACTTACAATACCATGGGCGGATAAATACCATGGGTGGATGAATAACATGGGTGGATGCCACTTTCCATTCGGATCATTTCTCCCCCCTTAAAGAAGTAATGGAACCCATTGCATGAAGTTCCCACATGAGAAGCCTTTGTTGAATACGAAGAGTCACTGAAGAGAAGGGTTTTATGTGGTTAACCCATAACTGTGATGAACGAAGATCCGAGGATAGATATACCCTGTAATGCATGACCAAATGTGATACTGAAGGTGTGCATCCTAGCAAATGGACTTCAATGATGCATGAGTTTATTCATGACCTACAACCATGAAAAACGAAGATCCGAGGATAAAGATACCCTGTAATGCTTGTGACCAACTGTGATACTAAAAGTGTGCATCCTAGAAAATGGACTTCGATGACAAGGGTTTTGTGCGATTGACCCATAACCTTGGGTTTGTGGGTGACCCATAATCGTGATGCTTGTTATTTTGCTTGGTAAAAGCATGATGGCTTGTCTGGTAGATTCTCCTATCCCATGAGATGTTGTAAATACTTCTTTCACATTATAAACCTCTTGCTGCAACTTTGTTGATAACTTATGCTACAGGTGATGAAATCAAATTATGTCAAAGAACCAATTGAGGTATTGAAGAGATATTTCTATTGATATAAGATACTTTAACTTTGATGACCTATGGAGTGAGAAAATGATTTCAGAAACTCGTGGTATGCACAGTCGTGCAACGTTCCAGACATGTGTAATTTAAATTGCTCATATCTCTCAAACCGAGAAACAAAATCAAATTTTGTAAAAAATCCATTTGAGATAATAGAAAATAATCTCAAATGAGCTATTTTTAACCTTCTAAAATAATTTTTGGAGGTCGTGACACTTGCATGAATTTTGTTGAATATTGTTGGAAAACATTGAAACTGAAATATGCTTCAAACTCTCATTCCTAGGGATTCGTAACATGAATCTGATATCACTGATCTGGATCTTGGCGGGAGGCCCCCAAGATATGAAAATTTGAAATGCAAAAATAAAATAGGAGAACACACAATAAAAAAACCACAAAGAAACTTTTTATTAAAACAAATAATAAGTGCAAAAGCTATGTTATGGTGGACAATCTGTCCTTTAGAAAATGTGATTTGTTACTTATAGCATTTTTTAGTTACAATACCATGGGTAATTTACATGGGTGAATGAAAACCATGAGTAGGTGTCACTTACAATACCATGGGTACTTACCGTGGGTGGATGAATACCATGGGTGGATGCCACTTACAATACCATGGGTACTTACCATGTGTGGATGAATACCATAGGTGGATAAACACCACGGGTGAATGAATACCATGTATAGATGCTACTTACAATAACATGGGCAGATAAATACCATGGGTGGATGAATACCATGGGTGTATTCCACTTTCCATTTAGATCATTAAGTGACATCCAAGCATGGTATTCATCCACCCATGGTATTTATCCACCCATGGTATTGTAAGTGAAATCTATCCATGTTATTCATTCACCCATGGTATTTATCAACCCATGGTATTCATACACACATGGAATTTACCCATGGTATCGTAAGCAACATGGATACCATGGGTAAATTCCACATGTGGATGAATACCATGAGTCCATATATACCATGGGTGAATGAATACCATGGATAGATTCCACTTACAATACTATGGGCGGATAAATACCATGGGTGGATGACACTTTCGATTCAGATAATCTATTGAACACAATGAAAAGCTTATGCTATTGAACTCAATTGAAAGACTATTCTATTTGATAGGATTGAAAGTTTATTCTATTAAGTTGAATTGAAAACCTACATTAATTGACTCAAAATAAATATATTATATTAGACGAAAAATAAATCTATTATATTTCGTCTGAAAATAAATTTATTATAAGTGTTTTGAAATCAATTCTACTCTAAGGACGAATAAGGAAATCTATTTAGAAAGCAAAATTGCAGTAAACTCAAAAATCAGTGATGCAAGTCTTGACAGATTAATAGTGTGAGAAATTATGATTTAAACCAACATGAACATTAAATTCTAAATCTGAGACTAAGCAAAGAATTCAAATAGGAAAAAATGATAAAATAATTGTTTTTGTTAGTTTTGTTTTGTTTTAATTGAGCGCTCAACCTATTTCAAATCGAGAATGAAATAACTAAGCATAAATAAAGGATGAAATTTCTAACTAGAAAAGGAAAATAGATTAAAAGGATTTCTTAGAAGAGAATGAAATTAACAAAACTATACAATCTCACAACTCTTCAGGGGGCCCTCTTGTTGAGCGTGAGTGAAATTCGAAAGCAGATCAACGAATCAATTAATTAACAGATGCACAGTACATTTAAGAGCAGAGTAATTGTATTAATGAAAACAATCTCGGATATAACAACAATTAAAAACTAGAATAATCCCTTCATTTGTCTTTGCTCTCAGAGAAATTTATAATATCTCTAAACTAACAACTTCAAATACAAGTTGAGAAACTAGTTCTTTGATTTATAACTAACTGTTCTAATTGAAATAGGAAATACGCTTCTCATGATTTTCTACGAGAAGAGAAAATCATGAGAAGGATCTAAATCAATACATCAGCCATTTTAAATCATATATTTTTTCATTTCATGCAACTCTCACTTGACGATGAGACTGCCCGCCTTAATATTCTATGTGAGGATGGACTATTATAACTAGAGTTGACTTCTGATTTGACCAACCAAATCCTCGAGCTCTGTAATCTTCCAGGTAGGAATGATAGCTAGATATCTACGTGCTCAATATTTGGTGTCCATACTTGTGTATTTTTCACCTACAAGTTTGCGGGAACCATATTTTAACCTTGGAATTAGTCACATAAACACTGATTAGCTATGAAATATGTGCTTTTCATTAGTCGTTGTAATGTTTTCAATCAATTTTCACAAAGAAATTATAAATTAATAGCTATGAATAAACGATACCTTTTATTATGTCTATGCATGATTGGGATGACCTTATGGCTTGTAGATGTAGCAAAAATATGTATGAAACAAATAAAAGAGAGGGAAAAGAGTGTAAAATTGAGGACAATTCAGGACCTCAACACCCATGTTCATTAATTCCCAAATGAGCTGATCATTGTTCAGAGCATGGCACAAATTTTGATCTTATTCACCTTCTTATTAAGAACCACCACCAGACTCACCCTTTCACGTTCATTCATGGTATCAGTAGTCCCTTTAATTTCCCTAGTCACATTAAGGGACAAAGTTTGACATTCACATAGAAACACTCTGACCTTTTCGATTATCTCGTCTTCCCAATATTCCCAAATTGCAGCCATATTGGTACTCTTCTCTATCCCTATGTTCACCATCCGGGTTTAGATAGGTTGTACATACTTAGAAAAATACAACAACGATCCATCAACTGCGCATTCCCCTTCAACCTCCAAAATTTGAATATTTTGTGGATCATCCTCATCTTCTCCCTATGTTGCCACATTATAAAAATCCATAAATTCTTGCACCTGCTACTTAGACGTTCCAGGTGTTATGGCATGTCAATATGTAAAATATGTTGCTTAGTATTTTTATGGCCATGGTTGGACATGAGCCTTGACTTGGTAACTTTTTAAGTGGGATGATTTAAGATTGGACATGAGTATCCTAAGATGAGTTATAATAAATTATTAGGTGAAAAAGGCATAGTCTAGCTATAGTAAATGAAACTTGGTTAAGTTGTTGTAGTCAAGGCAGGACTTGGTTGGGTTCCCAAGCCTAAAAAAAATAACGGTAGTTATGAGGACATGATAGTTAAGTAGTGAAAGGGAATGAAAATGAATGAAAAGGTGTGGTAAAACATACCAAATAGTGTCAATACATGCTGAGGAGTGTTGGGGAGTGTCAGGGCATCACAAGGGAGAACTAGGTCAAAGTGCGTGGAAATGAGTGTCTTCAAGGGAGTGTCAGTGAATTATAGGTGTCCCATGGACGGAGTGTGTTAGGATAATTTCATATAGGAATTACAGGAGGCAAGCCTACGATTGTGATAAGGGGATGTAAAAAGTAGTTTCAGACAAATGGAGACTTTGGGATAGACACAAAAATGTTTTTTCAATGACTTGGTTGCATTCCCAAGTTGAAAAAAAAGTAAGGCTATCTATGAGGGCATGGAAACTAGGGATTGCAAAGGTGTGCATGGAATCCCATGAAGTTATAGCACATGTTAGAAAGTTCCAATGCATGTTAGGCATTCCAAGATGTGCTAGGTGCTAGGGTGTGGCAACAACGCATGCTAGGGAAATGAATGAATAAGAGTGTGTGCAAGTTCTAGGTGTGATAAGGAGGGAGTGACAAGGTATGCTAGGTAGTTCCAAGGAATGAAAAAGTGCTAGGAAAGCATGCCAATATGTGTCAAGTTCCAGGGTGTGCCAATGTGTTCCAATGTGTGCCAATGAGTGTTAGGGAGTGCTAGAGAAACACAAGGGAGAATTAGTCGTAATGCATGGAATTGAATGAATAAGAGTGAGTTACAGGGAAAGTTTAATGAGTTACAAGTGTGCTAAGGAGGTGTGACAAAGCATGATTGGAAGTGTTGAGGAATGCTAGAGTATTAGGGTGACATGTGACCAAGATGTGCCAACGCTTGCAACGAAGTGTTAACTAGGAGTTCCTAGGAAACACAAGGGAGCACTACTTCAAAATGCATGGAAATGAAAAAATAAGAGTTTGTGATTGGACGTGTTAGTGAGTTACAGGTGTGCTAAGGAGGGAGTGAAAAGGTATGCTACATAGTGTTAAGGCATGCTAGAGGCCAAGGCGACATGCCAATATGTCCTAGTTTCTAGGGTGTACCAACATGTGCCAAGGAGCGTAAAGGAATTCTATGGAAACACAAGGGAGCACTAGGTAAAAATGCATGGAAATGAATAAATAAGAGTTTGACTGGGAGTGTCAATGAGATCTAGGTGTGATAAGGAGAGAGTGATAAGGTATGCTAGGTAGTGCCAAGGAATGCTATAGTGCTAGGGTGACATGTGAAGATGTGATATGTGTTAGGGTGTGCCAATGCATGCTAGGGAGTGTTAGGGAGTGTTAGGGAAACACAAGGAAGAAATAGATAAAAATGCATGGAAATGAATGTATAATAGTGTCTGGCAGGGACTGTTAATGAGTTCTAGGTGTGTTAAGGAGGGAGTGACAGGTTATATGCTAGGAAATGCCAAGGTATGCTAAACTACCAAGGCATGTCAGGAAGTGATTGGGTGTGTTAGAGTGTGCAAAAGCATGCCAAGTAACATAGGGGATGCTAAAACATGCCACATAGTGCCAAGGAATTTACGACATGCCATATAGTGTCAAGGCATTTAAGACATTCTTGGTGCTATGGCATGTTAAGATGTAAATTGTGTTTCTTAGTTGTTTTATGACCACAGTTGGATGTGATGAGCCTTGTCTTGGTAAAATTTTAAGTGGGATGGGTTGAGATTAGATATGAGTAACCTAAGATTAGTTACATGTAGTTCTTAAGTGAACAAGGCATATGTTGAATTTCCAAGACACATGAGAATCTGGATTTGGCCTTAGAATATTTTATGCAAATACACTCAAGTACCACAACACATATACTTTTGACAACTAAATATGCACACATCAGGGAATCAACTAGTGCACATGACAATTTTTAATTTTTTCAAACCGTTCTTCGTTAAATTACAAACTATAATAGAATAGGCTAGAGCTCTCGTACCAGGGATCATGGCCCTTTACAATCACACTGATACAAGGAATACAACTAGGGCTTGGTGTTAGTCCTTTGACAACCAATATACCTTGAACAATACGACACTTGATCCACTTTTTGATGGTGGCCACACATATCCCTTTCAGTCCACATATCTTGAACACATTTAGCAGGTCCTATTGCCTCCCATTATGAAAATCCCCAATCTGCATCTATAAATGAGCTCAAATCCTTTAGGTTACTGAACTTAGCTAAATTTTTTTTTCCCTCTATCTACCTCTTTTTTCCTTTAAGGTCTGCAACACTTAGGGTTTTTGATCAATTGTTCATGACTCTATTTGTGAACAGCTCTTTGGTCTGCCCACTTTTGCCATACTCCTGCTCCAAGATGACTAGTCTAGGGCTATGGAGGTTTCCCTTCTTCTCACTGACTCAATCCTCTAAAATATAGTGAACTAGGGCTAGTTGGCTATCCCACTTGACTGCTACTTTAGTCCTTCAAAGTATGCACATCCTTAGGACCAATACTCCTACCCTTCTACTAGTCTTGCTTTTCTTCACAAGTACAGGAATTAGGGCTCTTCTTTGATAGTCACCTAAAAACCCTCCAACTGTACTTTGACTGCCATAATTTTTCCAAACACAATCAATTATTATACTGATCTAGTTCCCAAAACACTACCCTCATTTAGGGCTCTTCAAAATTTCCACCTAATAGTGGTTTGGGTCCTCTCAAAATCACTATTCTTGTGTACCAATTTCTTTGTTGTCCAATATTCTATGAAAAACTGTGAACTAATCCTCTTATCATCCTTTTAACAATTTGTATATGACTAAACTAGGGTCACAAATCATCCACTAACAGTCCATTGAATAACTGTTTATAGGATGCTTCAAATCTCTGTCCAAAAATCTATGGACACTCCACCAAAATCAACTCCTCTTCATGTCAATTCATTCCTCATATGGCACATTTATTCTTCTCAATCATGTACTCAAGTTCCACCTTCCTTTGGATTTATACTTCTGCAAACCATATTCCAAATATGTGGTATATATTGGAGAGATAATCCCCTCTCTAAGGGTCGTGACCCCTCTTCTTCTATGCAAATTTGTCATAGTCTTAAGGGCGTACCTTATGAACTGAACATGTTAGGAAACCTCCCTAACTAGGACATTATAATTATATTCTAATTTTTTTAGAACAAACCCTATTCACCCATAGAAAAAACAACAACTCTTTCCTCCATAAGAGAGTCAACCTATCTCATATGGATCCATATATTCTAGACGTTTCTTTAACTAAGTCTTGACCTGACTTTAGTTATATATGACCCTAAAACTATGGTTACCTCAGTCAATATTAAAAAAGCGGCTACTTTTGTTCTTGCCCTAAATTATAGTTCAAGCCCTCCTCCATTTGTGTTGGTATTTATCACAAACCTTACAACCTACTAACCACCATAAGAAAGGGTCTCAACCCTCTCTATTATTTCAAAATTTGATGCGGCCTTCACACAGAAACACAATTGAAATCACATGCCCAAATTCTCATGGGCCGCATCTCTTGAGCTCGATATTCCATAAGAGAACCAACAATATTCCATCCTACTTCCTATCTCAACCCCATTAAGGTATGTGGCATTCTTGTGAACCCTCACATGATGATATTTCTCTTGGTGGGTGATCATGTCTCCCCTTTAGCAACCCTTACTCAACCCTATAACTCGACCTACTTTAGGAATAAATCTCTCTTGGCCTCCTTGCTCAAATGAGGTCCTTCTCACTTGATGTTTTTGCCTTTATACTAAGGCCTCATTAAATATATTTTCCTCTCTAGGACTCTTAATAACCCTATAGAACTTATAGGCTTTATCCACTTAGACCTTAGGAAATATTATTTTTCCTTTTCAATTTTATTTTAGATTTTAAACCCCATCTTGGGACCAAAACCCCTTCACTTGGGTTCTTTGTCGACAAAGTCTTTTGTGACCAAAATCACACAAACCCATCTCATTAGGCATGTGGAGTACCTCCCCAGCTACAAATTCAACAATATAGTCTACTTCTATTAATTGTTTCTTGGTCAAGCTCTTGTAGTCAAGCGAGGACTTCGTTGGGTTCCCAAGTTGCAAATTAAGTAAGGGTAGCTGTGAGGGACTGATAGCTAGGGAGGGTTAGGGAATGCCAAGGAATGAAAAGGCATGCTAAAACATGCCAGAAAATGTCAATGCATGTTGAGGAGTGTTAAGGAGTGTCGAGGCATCACAAGGGAGAACTAGGTCAAAATGCATGGAAATGAACAAATAAGAGTGTGTGCCAGGGAGTGTCAGTGAATTCAAGTGTGCCAAGGATGAAGTGTGTTAGAATAATTTCATAATAGTATTTGCAAGAGGAAATCCTACGATGGCGATAAGGGGCTCGACAAAGCAGTTTTAGACAAAGGGAGATTTTGTGCTGGGCACAACACCATTTTTCCTTTATCTATTATTTTTATATGACACGTGGCACACTTTGGCCGAATGCTCATGTTTTAAACTATTTTAGACAATTGCATATTTTAAATTGTTGTGTATAAGTTTTTGGGCACCAGATTGTGCCAACTAATATCTTGTGTGTCTTGTGGTTCTTGCAAACTCTCAGTTAATGCTCAACTATTTATATGAACTAGATATAAATGTGAAATATTGCCTATGTAAGCTATGTTTCTTAGTTGTTTTATGGTCATGGCTAGATGTGATCCTTGTCTTGGTAAGTTCTTAAGTGGGACAAGTTCAGCTTGGACATGAGTGGCCTAAGATGAGGTATAGGCAGTTCTTAGGTGAATAAGGCACAACATACTTGTAGTAGGTGCAATTGGTCAAGTTGTTGTGGCTGAAGCAAGCCAATGTCACATGAATTACAGTAGCTAAGGACTTGATTCAGTTCCCAAGTCGTGAAAAAATGTAAGGCTAGTTGTGAGGGCATGAGTGCCAAGGCATTCTAGGTAATGCTAACATATGCTAGATAGTTCGAAGGAATGTCAAAAATGTTCTGCTAATATGTGTCAAGTGCTTAGGCATGCGAAGATGTGCAAGGGTGTGACAATACGTGTCAGGGACTATCAAGGCAACAAAAAGGAGAAACAAGTTAAACTACAAGGAAATGAACACATAATAGGGTTAATAAGTCATCAATTTTCCTTTTACAGGAGGGGCATGCTAGGCACACCAACACTAGGTGGCAATAGGTGCCAAGTGCCAAGTGTTAGTGCATTTTAAGTACCAAATCATCCTCTGTTACTTCTCATCCACTTTCCAATAATTGATCTCAAATAACTTTAATATTAAACCATGACAAATCATACCAAGGCATCTTAATGAATGCTAGACATGCTAATACTTTCCAAGCACCAACACGTGCCAAGTTCCAATGTGTGTTAGGGAGTGATACACATGTTATGCAGTGGAAGGGCATGTCAAAGAGTGCTAAGGAGTGACAGAGTGTGCTAATGCATGTTGAGGAGTGTTATGGATTACTAGGGAAACACAAGGGAGCACTAGGTCAAAATGCATGGAAGTTAATGAATATGAGGGTGTGCCAGGGAGTGTCGACGAGTGCTATCTATCATGCCAAGGATGAAGTGACAAGGTATCTTAAGCACTCTTAAGACATTCTAGGGAATATCAAGGCATGTCAAGAAGTGCCAGAGTGTGCTAGGGAGTTCCAATGTGTGTCAACATGTGCCAAATAATTCTAATACATGAAAGATGCTAAGGCATGCTAGGATGTGTAGGGTTCTAGGGTATGCCAATATGTGTCAAGGATTATCAAGGAAACAAAAAGAAGAACCAAGATAAAATGCAAGGAAATGAACAAATAAGAAGGTTAATAAGTCGAGACTTTATATTTTCAAAAGGGGCCTACTTTATATTTTCAAAAGGGGCCAACTAGGCACACTAATAATAGGTTCCAATACATGCCAAGTTCCAATGTGTACCAAGTGCTCATGTATGTTAGTGCATGCCAAAGTGTTCCAAAGCATGCTAGGGACTGTAAGGCATGCCAACACATGCTAGGGACTACCAAAATGTGCTTGGGTGTCCTAGTAATGGAAAGATGTTCTAGGTATTTTTATCACTCCACCGGATATCCGAGGCTGAGAAGAAACCAACAAAGGTATCTACAGACCAAGCTCTCGCCAAGTAGCTAGCCCAACTAGGCAGGAGAGGGCTCTCTCCAAGGGATCACAACCAAGAGGGCTAGATCAATTAGATTTTAGGCTAGGTATAGTAGCACAGAGGTTTTGATATGGTTGATTTGGGTGTTGGATGAGTGAATTAGGTCAAAGCGGTAACTAGGTCAGGGAAAATACGATCAGAATTACAGGCATTTAATGGGGCAAGGTAGGTAGATACTTTAACACTTTATGGTTCTTAGGTGAGATGTATCAGACTGGTGAGGTGCTAAAAAGAGCATGAAAATACATGAATTCTTTTTAAACTAAAGAAATGAAACAAATTATGGTGATTCTCCCAAAACAGAGCATACAAGATGTATTCTACTTATCAAACTTGAGAATCAAACATATTATAGAACTATAATGAACATCGAAAGTAAAAAACATTCATACATATGCAAAAGAATAAGAAACTATGTCAAAATACAGTACCACATGAATCCTACCAAAATAGCTGCAACTCAACCAATATATTCCTACCAAAATATTAATACACTAGTGTCTCTGATCAATACAACAACATCCAACCTCTCAAATGAGTGAAGAGGTGAAATATACAAACATTAAACAAATTATCCCAACCTCAGGGGTCGAATCCCTAAGTTGTGGAGCTGATCCACAAAAGTATGAACTGCAAACCTAAAGTTTAGGGTGCTCAAAATGACTCATCCCTAACTTTAGTGAAACTGATTCATCAAAAACTCATCAAAATTGTTTTTTAGAAAGAAAGAATATATGCAAAAGAATAAGAAACTATGCCAAAATATAGTACCACATGAATCCCACCAAAATAGCTGCAACTCATCCAATATATTCCTACCAAAATCTGAATACACTAGTGTCTCTGATCAATACAACAACATCCAACCTCTCAAATGAGTGAAGAGGTGAAATATATAGACATGAAACAAATTCTCCCAACCTCAGGGGTAGAATCCCTAAGTTGTGGAGCTGATTTTTTATTTTTGAGGTGTTTTTTCACCTTTCTCCCAGCCAGATTGCCCAAATTTGCTTAGAAAAGTGTCAAAATTGACTATTTATTGCCTTTTGAATCTAATGGTGGTCTTGTTTTTTCATTTGGAGGCTTCTATAAGAAGATGCGCTCCTCACAGTCTAAATGATCTGAAATCTGTCAGAAATTTGTAAAAACCCAAAATTTCAATATTTTGCTCAAAAACTCATCAAAATTATTTTGTAGAATGCTGATGATTTATGCTAAGAAATGAGAGATGCCTCAGCAAGGAGGTCAAGCTTATATCCTTCCTTTTTCTTGGCTAGGGTGTGCTTATGTTTTTCCTCCAATTGCTTGAGTTTAATACTACAGATCTTGTTTCTTGTGATGTACCTATTAGACATGTTTTTGAGCATCTTGTTATCTTTGTTTTCATTGTGGAGGAGTTTCTGAAGGTCAAGGTTGAACCTATCAAGCGATATCTCTCTATCATCTTCAACCTCCTTGACAATCCTCTCCTCAAAATTAAGTTTTTCATCCTCAATATTCTACTGTTGTAGAGCTCTCTGAAGACCTCTTGTCTTAGGTCATGTTCTGATGGTTTGAATGTCATCATGATCAAGATAATCAAGTGACATCATGGCCTTACCTATTTTCTCTTTGAGCAACTCTAGCTCCATAAGTACTTGCTGATATTTTAGCTTCTTATTCTCCTGCTCAAGGAATGAAATGACAAATAGAACTCTATCCAAGTTAGTTTGCAGCTCTTTGATTTGGGCATCGTTCTCTTTGAAAATCAAGCTTGAGGCATCATGATCATCTTGGTGATCCAATTCAACTAGGTCAAACTCTGTTTCCTCATCATGAGGGTCCTCATCCTCTTGCATGACTTCCTCATGCACAACTGCCTCTTTCTGATGCTCATCCTAGTGTACCTGCTTTGCTGATGAAGAAGACAAGGCCCCTTCCACAATCTGTGGAGAAAACACCTGGCTAGGTTCCCTCTGATAGGTCTTGACCTGTTTATCCTTTTCAGTCTCTTTGGTATTTTTAGGCTCTTTGAACACAACTATGTTGGATGACCCAATTTGACTCTGAAATACTGATGATGGTGATGATATGGGTCCAGTAGGCTGAGATGATGGAGGAATAAATGCAATGGGATGAGATGAAGGAGGGATGGTTTCAGCATGCTGAGCGCGTGGAGTGGTGAAATCATCATTGGAAATGAAAGTATCCCATGAAATGTTCAATTGGTTCAGATGATGGAGTATAATGATTTTGATCAAATAGTGATGGAAGAGGTTGTTCATTTGATGATCATATTCTCTCTTCTTTACTATATAGGCCATTTTTTCCATGCTCCTGAAAAAATATAATGGGATATTGAGAAATTTGTCTCTTGTAAAGTGCATAAGCAATATGATATGGTATGTGTAGAGTCTGTTGAACCTTCCTTCACAAGAGAAATACTTCATGATGATTTTCATCTTGGGGGCATACCTATCAAGAAGGTAACTGAAAGGGAAGAATCTCTTTCCCTCTTTTTTGTACGATGTTTTGATGAATGGTGCATAATACTGGTCATCCAGGTCTTTGGCTTTAAACCACTTCTCACCCATATTAGGCATCCCTGTGGCAAAAACAATGATGGGTGTGGATATGGTGAAGGTCACACCTACAAGGGTCACCTGATTGTCCTGAAGGTTTGAGATGAAAAGTCTACTCAAAATAGGGTGGTGTTTAACTCTTTGAACCATTTCATAGAAATCAAAGCAGACCACATATTTGAAGCAAGTGACTTTCATGGGTGAGGCCATCAATTCAATGGTGTTAGTAGGCTCAAGCCTCAAAATTATTACTCCCTTGTGAGGTATTCTTTCCTCTCTGTCCTCCTCCTCCTCCATGAAATCTGTGTCTTCCTCCTCCACGGTGTTTTTAGTTTTGAAACCCTAGGGAAGGGAAAGGGGAGTGGAAAATAGGTTCAGGGAGTGGGGATGGGAGTATGAAAAATTGGGGAAATAGGGAAGGGGGTTAGAGAACTTAGGGGAGTGATATGGGATTAAAATACTTAGGGAAATGGGATTTAGAATTTTATTATAGGTATGATAACAAAGCTACCTAGGAATTAACAACCTTGGAGCTAGGGTTTTGGGAAATGTAGTTTGGGGACAGGTATTTAGTGATGTAGGGGTATGATTAGGGTTTAATGTGATATGGGGAAGGAATGTAGGGTCTAGGGAAAATTTTTGGGATGTAGGAATGAAATCTAGGGTTTCTTAGCTTGAAAACTAAAAATTTTAAACAAGGAGAGTGAACACCATGAAGTTTGAAATCATAACATGTAAGGAGGGTAATAAAGAGTGTAGCTTACTTGTTTGGACCTGAAGTAAACCTTGTTGGTGATTAGAAGCATTTGTATGAAGTTTTGGAGGCTGTGAGTGAAACTGGGTAGTAGTGCAGCACTAGTGGTAGGAGCGCATCGCCTTTTCTAGGAGTGGAGTGCCTTGCCTCTAGGAGTGGAGCGCCACCCAAAAATTTGGATTTTGACACTGCAAACTTGATTTTTGAGCTGAGGGAGTGGGCTCTTGATTTTTTGGAGAGAAAATGAGTGCCTTATTTGCCTTTTTATGGGCTTTATACTTGGTGATTTGAATGAATTTTCTTTTGGGACCCGCTTCTCTTCTTCACATTCACTTTAAACCTTGGAACCTTTACCTTTCACTTTTGCTTTTGATCTTTGGAGTTTGATCATTTTATGAGTTGAGAACACTTAGAATTTTGGAATTTCTGAGCTTTTTTGGCATATGAAACTTTGAGTTGGCAACTATCTTAGGACTGTGAACTTATTACATATTGAGAAAACATAAAATTACATAATGGAATAAAAATTACATAATGGAATAAAAACTACATATTACACTTCAACTTTACATGGTAAAGTGAATTTATTGGTCACCCTTTTTCTTGCTGGTCTTTTATGCAACGAAAATGATGTTTTAATGTACCTTGAAAAACCTAAGACCTAATGGACACCTTGATTGAATGGAATTCATGATGACATGACTGATAAGGTGATAGAAACTCATGAAAGATGGGAAATCAACATAGTGATGAAATGAGCCAACAAGTGATGAGATGAAATTTTTGAAAAAAGTGAATTTTGGCATGACCTAGTGGAATGAAAAAAATTTCAGAATGGGACCCCTAACATAACATGAAAGATTTCATTTGATCACTGGTGGAAGGATGCAAATACTGACACTAACATTGGCTCCAGCTGGGGATGGTAGCTCCTTGGAGGTGCCGAGAACATTGTAGACCAAGTGCCTATCCATTAGGCATGGAGTCAAGAGCTAAAGAGAAAATTGAATATTGAAATTTTGAAATGACAAAATAACTCAAGACTTGGCCGAAATATTTTTTTTAAACTGAATCAAACTGATTGAATTAAATAAAAACTTACTAAAATTATTGATGGAAGCATATCACCGTGATTTGAGGGCTTCAAATCTTGATGACAACCACCTCCCTGCTAAATACATATGTAGAATCATGTGAAGTGATCCTTCCAGTGTAACCAATCCAACATATGGCTACTTGCATTTTTCTCTCACTTTCCTCAAGTAGGTAGAAAAAACAAAGACTAGGCCTCTCCAAGTGTCCACTGAACATGTGCTTCTGTTCCATGAAAATAAGAAAATGCATCTTCCTTGCTAACTGTAGCAAATCAATAAGATGATCTTCAAAAATATGAAATGTTACCTTGTCTTTGTTAGAAAATTATATATTGTGGAGCAATGAAACACATAAAATATGTGGAAAATAAAAGCACACAAAACACATAAAACCAAAGAGACACAGATATACGTGGTTCACCCAGTTTGGGCTACATCCACCTCGAACAACCAGTCCTTCCTTTCTATTATCCAGCAAAAATGAAGAGACAAAACCTACAGCAGATCCGCTGTAATATCCTCTGTTCTCTCTCACAGTCTCCCTCTCTATTTCTTGCTCCGAGAATACACATATATATCCCACAGCCGTAATAAAATGCCCTCATATATACAAGGGGGTTGCCTTCTAGGGCAAAAAACCCTAATCTAAACATAACTTCTATCGTCAGATCATTTGCCTAATAAACGACCCAGATTGACTAGAAATTACTATACTTTTACAAGGCAATTTTACATCTGTTTTTAGCTTCGGGGGCGCTGCCACCGAACCCCCGCCAGGGGGGGGCTCCGAAAAGCGCTGCCCCCCCCCTGGACCCCCCACGACAGCGATTAATTGCAGGCGGCGTTGCCGCCCCTTTTTAAGGTACATGGGTCCAATGATGTGATACAAAGTAAACAAGATAATCAGGCTCCACACCCAACAGTCTTTAGATCCAACAAAAACACAAGCACACTCTTCATTCTGATCTAAAAGAACACTTGGTTGTTGATCCATACGAAGGCATATGGAAGTATGAATTTCTGCTATCTAAGTGTTGGCTGTAAATTACTCAAGCATGGGAAAATCTGAATCTATCTCTTGCACGTTGTCTCTCTTAGGCTCATACTCCTTAAATTCACAGTCTAAATAATCCTTGAAAAAAAAACATTCTTCAAGATTGTCAAACATGACAACCTTATCCTCTTCATGAAAGACAACGATCTCTGTTAGCTTAT
This sequence comes from Pinus albicaulis, assembly GCA_034641835.2. Taxonomy (NCBI): domain Eukaryota; kingdom Viridiplantae; phylum Streptophyta; class Pinopsida; order Pinales; family Pinaceae; genus Pinus; species Pinus albicaulis. The sequence goes on from CM076571.1 coordinate 381,349,295, forward strand.
CTCCTTGCAGGAAATCATCATCACAAATTGGCTTACTCACAACAACTTCCTGTATAGTTTCATCAGTCTCGTTGCTATCATCATTTAAACTCAAATTTTCATTTTCAATAAGGAAGAAGTTTCAGTAACACATTCTTGAATATATGAACACTGCAAACCTGCATTAGCTTGGGCTATAACATGAATTTTCAGGAGCTGATCTATTTCATCTTTAGACAAAGGAGAAACTTGAGTTTTATAGCAGTTAACATTGGCTTGATGATTTTCATTTTCAAGATCAGGAATAGGAATTTCTCTTTCTTGGTCTTGGTATTTTTCATCGAAGGAGGAAACCATTGATTCTTGTTGGGAGGAAAAATCATATAGGGCTTCTATGATCTCATCATCTATACACTCTTCATCCCCATACAGATTTTCAGGAAACTCAATGAAATTATCAGATATCTCAGAACAATCATCAATAATCGACAAGGAAGAATTATATCTTTGATAATGCTGAAAGAAAACTGAATGAAAGTCCTTTAGATAATATAAATTAGAAAATGGTAAACTCTCATACCATGATCTCACTTTTTCCTCCAAATTAGCCATAAACATCTTCATCAGAAAATATTCAGGAAAATCAATCTTTAGTCTGTGAATAAGCAAATGAAATTTTACCAAATGCAAACTACCATCTTCACCGTCCTGACCCTTAAATGTTGACAGTCCTGATTGCCAATATATACAAGGAATACGGTTTAGAAAACTAGGAATATGAGCTCGATTCATAGGAGCATACCTTCGAGAAATCGAATCCATTTTGACAACAACGAGTTCACAAAGAATATCTTCAAACTACCGGTTCTTGAAAAGTGGAGTCGCCATGAAAATTCTGATCCTTTGGATTCTTCGACACTGGAGTCGCCAGGTGAATGATGCAGCCTTCATATGCATATGACCATTTTCTACCATCAACAACCAGATGTAAAATTTGATTATTTCCATCATGGGGAATATCTTTCACTTTCTTCCCCATTATGGTCGCAAGATGTTATCACTCCACCGGATCTCCGAGGCTGAGAAGAGACCAGTAGGGGTAACTACAAATGAAGCTCTCGCAAAGTAGCTAGCCCTACTAGGCAGGAAAGGGCTCTATCCAAGGGATCACAACCAAGAGGACTGTATCAATTAGATTTTAGGATAGTTATAGTAGCACATGGGTTTTGATTTGTTTTATTTGGTTGTTCAAATGAGTGAATTAGGTCAAAGAACTAACTAGGTCAGGGCAAATTAGATAAGAATTGTAGGCATATGATGGGGCAAGGTAAGTAGATACTTTAACACTTTAGGGTTCTTAGGTGAGATGGATCAAACTGGTGAGGTGATAAAAAGAGCATGACAATACATGAATTCTTTTTAAACTGAAGAAATGAAACAAATTATGACGATTCTCCCAAAACAAAGCATAAAAGATGTATTCTACTTATCAAAATTGAGAATAAAAAATATTATAGAACTAGAATGAAAATGGAAAGTACAAAACATTCATACATATGCAACAGAGGAAGAAACTATGTAAAATACAATACCACATGAATCCCACCAAAATAACTGCAATTCATCCAATATATTCCTGCCAAAATATGAATACACTAGTGTCTCTGATCAATACTACAACATCCAACCTCTAAAATGAGTGAAGAAGTGAAATATATAGACATGAAACAACTTCTCCCAACCTCAGGGGTCGAATCCCTTAGTGGTGGAGCTGATCCACAAAAGTATAAACTGCAAACCTAAAGTGTAGGGTGGTCAAACTGACTCATCCCTAAATTTAGTGAAATTGATTCATCAATATTCAAAAATAATTTTAGTTTTTGTGAAACTAATTCATCAATATCTGTCCTCCTCCTCCTCCATGGTTTTTTTAGTTTTGAAACCCTAGGGAAGGGAAAGGGGAGTGGAAAATAGGTTTAGGGAGTGGGGATGGGAGTAGGAAAAATTGGGGAAATAGGGAAGGAGGTTAGGGAACTTAGGGGAGTGATATGGGATTAAAATACTTAGGGAAATGGGATTTAGAATTTTATTATAGGTATGATAACAGAGCTACCTCGGAATTAGCAACCTTGGAGCTAGGGTTTTGGGAAATCTAGTTTGAGGACAAGAATTTAGTGATGTAGGGATATGATTAGGGTTTAATGTGATGCGGGGAAGGAATGTAGGGTCTAGGGAACAATTTTTGGATGTAGGAATGAAAGATAGGGTTTCTAAGCTTGAAAACTGAAAATTTTAAACAAGGAGAGTGAACACCATGAATCTTTCAATCACGACATGTAAGGAGGGTACTGAAGAGTGTCGCTTACTTGTTTGGAGCTGAAGAAACCCTTGTGGGTGATTATAAGTTATTTTACGATGTTTTGGAAGATGTGAGTGAAACTGGGCAGGAGTGCAGCACTAGTGGTAGGAGCGCAATGCTTATCTGCCAGGAGCATAGCGCCTTCTCCAGGAGTGCAATGCCTTTGCCAGAAGCACAACGCCTTGCCTCCAGGAGCACACCGCCACCCAAAAATTTGGATTTTGACATTGTAAACTTGATTTTTGAGCTGAGGGAGTGGGAGTTCAATGGTTTGGGGAGCAAATGAGTGCCTTCTTTTCCTTTTGATAGGATCTATACTTGGTTATTTGAATGAATTTTCTTTTGGGACCCACTTCTCTTATTCACATTCACTTTATACCTTGGAGCCTTTACCTTTCACTTTTGCTTTTTATCTTTGGAGTTTGATCATTTGATGGATTGAGAACACTTAGACTTTTGGAATTTCTGAGCTATTTTGGCATATGAAACTTTGAGTTGGAAACTATATTAGGACCATGAACTTATTACATATTGAGAAAACACAAAATTACATAATGGAAATAAAAATTACATAATGGAATAAAAACTACATATTACACTTCAAATCTACATGGTAAAGTGAATTTATTGGTCACCCTTTTTCTTGCTGGTCTTTTATGCAATGGAAAAGATGTTTTAATGTACTTTGAAAACCCTTAGACCTAATGGACACCTTGACTGAATGGAATTCATGATGACATGACTGATAAGGTGATAGAGACTCATGAATGATGGACACTCAACATAGTGATTAAATGAGCCAACAAGTGATGAGATGCCATTTTTGAAAAGAGTGAACCTTGATTGAAATCTGCACCAAGTGATCAAATTTTCTCATGACCTAGTGGAATGACAAAAATTTCCGAATGGGACCCCTAACATGACATGAAATTTTTAATTTGATCGTTGGTGGGAGGATGCAAATACTGACACTAATAGGTACAAGGATGTTCTAAGACATGCGAGGTGCCAAGGAATGTTAGTGTGTGCCAAAGCATATTAAGATGTTCCAAGAGTATTGAGGAGTGATATATCTCTCTTATTAATAGAATTGGCAAAGCTTGATTATGTATTAAATAATATAGTTTCTACACACACTAGTGGAACTTTATCTAAAGGGAATTTTTTAGATAATAAACCTAATAGAGATGAATCATGTATTGACTCATAGGAAAACTATATTCTCATTACTTGAGGGAAATGATACACACTAATTACTTCTTAAAAAATTGACTGAATCTAACCAATATATGGCCTTAGACACATAATTAAAAAGACTCCACAAAAATGGTCTTAAATCGTTATCTTTTTACAAAAAATATAGTAACATGCACACAACGCCATAAAAAACCCCATTGGAATGATCAATGATGACAAACATTTTTCAATTTTCACCAAAAGTAACCAAAAAGAGCATTGGTGAGGGTCAATAAAAGATCATCACTAGAAGTGTCACCAAAGAGAGAATTAGTGACAGGCCTTTAACAACCCTCACCAAAAGTGTCCTTGAAAATGGCTTTGTTGACAAACCTTAAAGGACCTTCACTATATGAACTTACAACAACGTTTTTTTAAGGACTGCCACCATATGTGACATTGCTGACGGACCTTAAAGGTTTGTCATAAGCATGAACCTCACCAATATCCTTTTTTCTTGTAGTGAATGTGCCCATTTGGACTTGATGGAAACCACATTGGTGTTTGATAACTACCTGCAAACACCACCGGAAAACACCAAGTCTTCTCTCCCCCTTTGACATCAAAGGAAAATGGTTGAACTAGGCTGAGTGAAGTATTTCCCTTGTAGCACGCATTATTGTTAGTCTAATCATGAAATCTGCTCCATTTTAGCATATGTTGAACCTTATAAATATATGCAATAAAAGTACAAGAATTTGAAATATATGACATTTCCTATCACCAATGAATCTATTCTCCCATGATTTCATTAATCACCCAACATATTGGGTTTACAAATTGTTCCCAATTTTACATCAATTTCCCAAAATAATTAGGTTACATACATGACATGACTTGATCCTAATATCCCATACATGACTAAATTTGGTAATGATTACAACACGGGTCTTTTCATGACCTTTACATCAAGAAAAATATGTGACATTTATAATAATAATGAAGTAGCAAGGCCATGGTAGGAAACGTTTGACAACAAAAACATAATTAGAAAATGACAACAACATGAATATCCTCATCACTAGTGTAGAATCAATCTTTCCAATATCATCAACATGTGACCAAGTATGCAATGCTTCAAGCATCAAGCAACTCCAGCATAAAAAATAAGTAATTAGAGCAGCATCATCAACCAACATATTCAATGAACATATCATATATATTTTTCTCATCAATATTTAACAACAAAAAGAATAAGACACCATTACCAACTTCACCAAATGCAACTTAGGAAACAGATAGGCATCATCAATGCAATCCATGCATCATTGATAAATCATAACATAATGACAAAAACATATGTATATTCAGTAATAACAATAGTAATAACCATATATCTAGATCACCAACATTGATATGTACTCATCATAGTAAACAAGGAGTGCTCAAGAAACCATAATGCCAAAAATGAGCCATTATAAGCATAGCAGAAGCTCCCCCTGAACCTGTGCCAAATTTTTAACATAAATTCTGATCACATTATATCCATCTCATCAATCAACAAGTGCAACAAAGAACCATTTCAACAACAAAAATAATATTTTGAAACAACTCATGAACCAATATTATTCTAAGCATGATAAGGGTATCACCAATAGACTATAACAAATCAATGTTAGAACCATAATGCCAATAATAAACTAATGGAATCATATGAGAATATCCCCATGAATCTGTGCCACTTCTTTTCATTATTGAGAGGTATACACGATTGTCCATATCAAAGACTGTGTATACAAGAGATTGTATTTCAAGAGAACCGCGCACAAAATATAAAATGTTGATTTTTACAACTCCCCCTGAACATGACATACTTGTTCCTGTAGTGTTAGAAAAATTAGCAAAGAGAAGATGCAGGAATAATTCCTAAATTTTGTTTGATATATTCAAAGGAATCACATGGAAGAGGCTTGGTAAATAAATTTGCAACTTGTTCCTTTGAATGAATATATTCAAACTTGACCTTTTGTTAAATAACTTTCTCTCTAAGAAAATGGTATTTGATTGGGATGTGCTTAGTTTTTGAGTGCATGGCAGAAATTTTAGAGATACTTATGACACTAGTATTGTCACAAAGAATAGGTAAAGGTTGAGGACAAGTGACTTGAATATCCTGTAATTTTTGGATCATCCATAGAAGTTGAGTGTAATAACAAGAAACAAGAAAATATTTTGTTTCAATAGTTGATAAAGCAATATAACTATGTTTCTTATTGAACCAAGAAACTAAGTGAGGTCCTAAATAGAATGCTCCTCCACTAGTACTTTTGTGGTTATCAACATTTCCTACCCAGTATGCATCTGTGTAAGCATGAAGTGAAAAACATGTGTTTTTTGGATACCATAGACCAAAATTTTGAGTGCCTTGCAAATACTTGAATATCCTCTTTACTGAAATGAGATGATTTTCCTTAGTATTTGCTTAGAATCATCCAACTATACCAAATGCATGCATAATGTATGGTATTGTACCAGTAAGATAAATCAAGCTACCAATCATAGATTTGTATTCAGGTTGATTAACTATAGGAGAGCCATCATTTTGGCTAAGATTGCATCCAGTTACCATTGTTGTGCACACATGTTTGCAGTATTCCAGTCAATATTTCTTCATAATCTACTTGAGATACTTGGTTTGAGAGAGAAAGATACCATATTTAGTTTGATGAAATTGAAGACCAAGAAATTATGTTAGCTCACCAAGTAAAGACATTTCAAATTCTTGTTGCATGGCTGAAGCAAATCCTTGACTCGTAGATTCAAAATTGCTTCCAAATATGATGTCATCAACATAAACCACTACTACCAAAAGTTTGTCTTTGTCATATTTGATATATAGATTGTTATTTGCAAATCCTTTCTTGAATCCTTGTTGTTGAAGATACTTGTCGAGACGATAATACCATGCACGAGGAGCCTATTTTAACCCATATAATGTCTTCTTAAGTTTGAAAAGAATATTTTTATCATTTTCAAGTATGAATCCTCCAGGTTGTTCCATATAAACTTCTTCTTCTAGGTCCCCATTTAAAAATTCATATTTAACATCCATTTGATATACTTTAAATTTATGAAAGCTAGAAAATGTAAGAAACATTCTTATGGCTTCAAGTCTAGCTACATGCACAAATGTCTCCTCAAAGACTATCCCTGTAGGTTTTAACCCTAAACATAAATTATCTACACACAAATCTTATAACAGAAAATAAACAATAGCGAGAGAATAAAACATAAAATAGATAAACACAGAGATTTTCCCCTGGATCCCAAATCGGGACGACCAACTTGATATTTCATTATATTGCTTTTAGTGTTACAACACATATATATACATGCCGAAGCATACATAAACCCCAATCCATTAACCCTAGATTAGAATATAACCGTAGTTCCCTTGATCAGATCTACAAAAATACCAGGGGCCGAAAACCATCATACCCCAAAACCATGTGCAAAACCATGCACAAAACCATGGGCACAGACTGCCCACCGGAAATTAAGGACCAAAAAATTGTTGTGGAGACCTTGCAGTGAGGAAATCACCTCACCCCTCCGTCGTGATTAGTCGTGGAAAGAATATAACACATACCCAACATTCTCCCACTTGTTGTTGTTTTCTTTCAGTAGGGAGCCACGAGACTTAGTCATTGGCCCAATTCTTCAACACCCATTGTTTCTCTACACCAAGAGAACTTTTGAGTGCTCACAGACTTCGTCAATGCATCTGCAACATTCTTCAAAGTGTCCACCTTTACCAGCAACACCCTTTTAGCCTCAACCATATCTCTAACAAAATGATATTGAACATCAATATGATTTGAATTTGAATGATAAGTAGGGTTCTCAGCCAAGAAAATTTCACTTTGGCTATCATAGTCTATCATTATAGCTTGCTGTACCAACCCCATACTTGAACACAACCTCTGCAACCAAACTGCTTCCTTGCTTGCATGAGTGGCTACTATGTATTTTGCCTCTGTAGTTGAAAGAGCCTACGAGGTAATCTTTTACTCATCATTATTTTGTATCCAAATCGCTTCAGCATACCCACTTGTAGATCTTCTTTAGTCTAGATCTCCAGCCCAGTTTGCATCAACAAAACCACGAATCGCCAACATTCTTTCCAATCCTGGTCTTCCCTGGTAGCACAAGCCATAATCACTAGTGCCACGTAAATATCTGAAAACCCGCTTCACTGCTGTCCAATGCTCCTTCCTTGGGTTTGACATAAACTTGCTCAATACTCCCACTGCATGTGCAATGTCTAATCTAGTACAGACCATTTCATACATCAGGCTACCCACTGCACTTGCATATGGAACACAGGACATATCCTCCTCTTCTTCTTGTGTCTCAGGACACTGTTCAGCAGACGAATTTACACCTAAAGGAATAGGAACATTCACCGGTTTACTATCCTGCATATTGAACCTCTACAATATAGTCTTGACATACTTCCTCTGGTTTAACCAAAGCTTCCTCTTTGCCCGATCTCTCTTAATTTCCATGCCCAAAATATAGTTTGGAGCACCAAGATCCTTCATGTCGAATTTGGAGAATAGTTGGGTCTTCAAATCTTGGATAATTTCTTTGTCATTTCCAATCAACAACATATCATCCACATACAAGACCAAATAAATAAAATGGTCACCAAATAATTTAAAAATAAACATAGTGATCCTCCTTTCTTCTGGTGAAGCCAAGTCCCCAATATAGTTATCAAATTTCTGATACCACATCCTTGGTGACCGTTTTAACCCATACAGAGACTTCTTCAACTTGCATACCAGTTCTTTCTTACCCTTCACCATAAAGCCTTCAGGTTGCTTCATGTAGATCTCCTCTTCTAGATCCCCATGAAGAAATGTAGTCTTCACATCCATCTGTTCTATCTCAAAATCAAATGCAACAACAACATATAAAATTAATCTAATAGAAGTAACTTTGGCAACAGGAGAAAAAATATCACCAAAATCAATTCGTGGCACCTGGGAATAACCTTTTGCTACCAACCAAGCTTTGTATTTCTCCCCCTTGCCTTCTACATTCATCTTCTTCTTAAACACCCATTTTCTCCCGATGGGCTTCCTTCCAGTCGGCAACTCCACCAGATCCCATGCCTCATTTTTGTGCAAAGATGCCATTTCATCAACCATGGCCTCCTTCCAGAGTTTTCCATCCTCTGAATCTACTGTCTTCCTATAAGTTCTGGGATCATCATCAATTATAGTTAAGTAAAAACCTGAATAGAAAGCAGATGGACTATACCTTTCTGGATGCCTTCTTTCCCGAACTGATATTCTCATAGCTGGAGTTTGTGGCTCTTCCTCTTCTGAATCTTCTTCTGCTGTAGAGTCTGATTCATACTCCTTTATCTCAAACTCTATCTTCTCAGGTTCCTTTGGTATGACTTCATGTTTAACAACATATTTCACCTCTCTAAACACCACATCTCGGCTGTACACAACCTTCCTTATTTCCGGGTTCTAAATCTTGTAACCTTTTAAACCATCCTTATACCCAATAAAGATGCACCTTTCAGATTTATTATCCAACTTGGTCCGTTTTTGCTTTGGAACATGTACATATGCATCACATCCAAATACCCTTATATGTGAAAGAGATGGTTTCTTACCAGTTCATACCTCATGTGGAGTCTTATCCTCCAACATTGATGAAGGTGATCTGTTAACCAGATAACATGTAGTCTCCACTGCCTCTACCCGAAATTCTTGTCCTAACCCGGTACCACTGAGCATGCTTCTTGCCTTTTCCATCAGTGTTCTGTTCATTCTTTTTGCAACTCTATTTTGCTGAGGTGTGTATGGAGTAGTCTTCTACCGTGCTATACCACACTTCTTACAAAAATCTTCAAATTCCTTCTTGCAGAACTCCCCACCATTATCTGTCCTCAGTGCCTTTATCTTCTTCTCTGTCTAGTTTTCCACCAGAGCCTTAAATTCTTTAAATCTGTCAAAGACTTTAGATTTATTCCTCAAGAAATATATCCATGTATTCCTTGAGAAGTCATATATGAATGAAACATAGTACATATACTTTCCCAGTGATGGAACTGACACAGGTCCAAACACATCACTGTGCACAAGTTCTAATATCTTGTTCGCCCTCTTAGCACCAGAAGGAAAACTCACCCGATTCTGCTTCCCATATACACAATGTTCACAGAAATCGAAATCCAGAGAGAAATTAGACATACCTTCTACCATACCATTTCTATGCAATATCCGAAGGCCCTTCTCTCCAATATGTCCAAGCCTTTGATGCCATAGCATGGTATTTTCTCCAGATACAGCTAGGCTTTCCGCTCCACTTTCAGGAACCACAGAACTATTACACCCATCAATAATAGTGCTACCTTTTAGCTTGTACAGAGTTCCAGTCCGAACTCCCCACATTAATACTAGTGCTCCCTAAACCATCTTGTAGGCATCTTTCTCGAACACTGTTTTTACACCTGCATCATCCATCTTGCTTACAGAAATACGATTTCTGGCCAATGCAGGAATATGCAGAACACTAGGAAGTGTTCTAATCCTTCCACCTTGTAGCTTCAGCTTGAACTTTCCATGTTCGATGATTCTGGCCTTCCTATCATCCCCTAGGAAGACATCACCACCATCATATTTCTCATACTCGCAGAACCACTCCCTATGGGGAGTGAAGCGAAAGGATGCACCTGAGTCAATCAACCATGACTCATGATCTACATGTGTATTTGAAGAAGAAGCCAAATACACATCCCCACCTTCATCCGAGGTGGTTTTTGCCTCTGTAGAAGGGGCATCATCAAATCCATTTCCTTTCTCAGGAGCTTTAGATCTTCACTCCCTTTTGTAGTGCCTTTCCTTTCCGCATTTCCAGCTCACCTTTACAAACTTTCCAGGAGATTTAGATCTCCCTCTAGATTTGGATCTCCCACTCGAAACCTTATTCTTGTTTCTGTTTTTGGACCTTCCTCATACGGATAAGGCATATCCATTATGTCCCTCCATATTTCTCTGTCTCATTTCTCCGACAACAAGGCTGAGACAATTTCATCAAAATTCAAGGTAGTTGTATTGCTACCTATTGCAATAACCAGACTGTCCCACGAGTCTGGTAGAGAACACAACAAACTGATGCACTTATCTTCATCTGAGATTTTTATATCAACAGATGAAAACTGACTTACCACAGTATTGAAGGCGTTCATATGCTCTGTCACTGAGTCTCCATACTTCATCCTCAGGTTATACAACTTTTTCTGCAGGAACAACTTATTCACCAGAGACTTAGATTGGTACAAAGTCCCAAGTTTTTCCCACAAATTATTCGTCGTAGCTTCCTCAAATACATTCAACAATACTGAATTTGAGACACACAACCGTATTGTGCTCTTAGCCTTCCGATCCAGTTTGTTCCAGTCTTCATCTGACATTTCCATTGGTTTAGTACCTGGATCTACCGCGATCCACTAATCTTTATCCACAAGCAGATCCTCCATCTTGAGCTTCCACAACTCAAAACTATGACCATTAAATTTATCAATCTCAATCTTTCCGCCGCTCGCCATCTTCTTTCACCGCAAGAATCAATCCCGTAGATCTCCCACTGAACAGGGTCTACCTCAGGCCTGAGCAAAAAATCCCCTCAGCAGCAAAGGCATCTCCTTGAAGCTTAAACTGATCTGATACCAAATGTAGGTTTTAACCCTGAACATAAATTATCTACACACGAATCTTATAACAGAAAATAAACAATAGCGAGAGCATAAAACATAAAATAGATAAACACAGAGATTTTCCCCTGGATCCCAAATCGAGACGACCAGCTTGATATTTCATTATATTCCTTTTAGTGTTACAACACATATATATACATGCCGAAGCATACATAAACCCTAATCCATTAACCCTGGATTAGAATATAATCATAGTTCCCTTGATCAGATCTACAAAAATACCAGGGGCCGAAAACCATCATACCCCAAAACCATGTGCAAAACCATGCACAAAACCATGGGCACGGACCACCCACAGGAAATTAAGGACCAAAAATTTTTCGTTGGGGTGCTGCCCCGAACCTTGATAGGGGGGGCTACTGCCCCCCCTGTGACCCCCCGTTGCGCCCAACGCAAAGGGGGGGCTATTGCCCCCCCTCTTACCCCCCCGTGCATGATTAGTCGTGGAAAGAATATAACACATACCCAACAATCCCTTCCTATTGACCATATCCTTTGCATACAATTCGTTCTTTGCTTCAAATTTCTTCTCCATTTTCATTCAATTTTTTTGTAAATTTTAGTTTTTGTAGCATCAGATGTGTTCTAGCCATGAAAATTTGTAAAGAGGCTATAATACAAGAGATCTCCAAAACCCAAAAATCGTTTCTGGAAATTTCTCCTAGAAGTGTCTCAATTAGAATATTAACCGATTTTAAAATATTTCTGATGTCTAAACTTGGGGAATATAGTTAACTAATCAATATTAATTGAGATAAGGTGAGAATCATCTAGAAACTCACACAGATCGAAAGGGAATTAATTTGCGCCATCGATTATGCTTTAATCTTAGCCGTTCGTGCTCCAATAGAATATTATAAGAAGAAGTTGATGGGTAGATGGATAAGAGACTAATGCAGATACTTAGTTGCCCAGACAATTCGATTTTCTCAGTGGCAATTATTCAGCAGAGAAGATAGAGCCACAGGGTGAGTATGAGGTGGTAGAGGAGGGTAGCATCATTCTAGGAGGAAGTTCTTCAGCTTCGGAAGAGGCAAAGGAAGGAAGGCCGAAATTACCACAGGGTTTGCGAAATAACTGCATAAAGGGTGACGCAGGAGGGTCAACGCAGAGGCTAGGGAGGTAATTTCGGTGGAAAAAATTAATTGTAGGGTGAGAGGAGATTTTCGCAATAATTTTTCCAATATTTTCCTCATATTAGATTTCTATTTAAGCATCTAAACTATTGTACTCATAATTTTTGTCAATGACTAATAATAAAACTCTCATCTGTTGCACCGGTTTTCCCGCATTGGGTTTTTTTGGGGACAATTGTCCAAAATAACTGTGTCAAAAATTCTTGTGTGTGTTCTAGAAATTTTCAGTTTTCAGTATTTTATTTTTTGTAGTGATTTTATGGTGAAAGTTGCAGTTGTGATTTTATTCGTTGTTTTCCGTAAAAAATAAACTGCATGATTAAATTTACAGTTAGAAGAATAATTTCTAGTTGTTTCAATAGATAATTTTTTTGTTGAAATTAGCAACAAGAAAGGCTTCTAATTTAATTTTCCCTTAATTAAATTAGAAGTAAATTATAATTCCACATCACATGAAAACTTGTACGAGTTAACTTATTCAAGAAGACTTAGTTAGCTTAGTCAATTCAAGTTGAGGGTCAAACTGGAGGCATATAGATTTATCCCTAAGTTTTAGGGGGGTCTAGTTGCAGTTTATTTTGATTTGTAATTAGTTAAATCAATTAATTGAGTTAAAATTAGTTTAACTGGTTCTAACTGAGAGATGAGCTAGTGATAGGTCGAGTGAATTAAATCATATTTAATGCAGTGATCAACCAGATAACTGATAATTTTTTATAAATAGTTGTTGCATATTAGTTCTAAGGAAGACCCAGTTGATATTGGAGTTAAAGGGAAGAGAACTATCAGTTGTATAATTAGAAAATTGTACAATTCATGCATGAGGTCATCAAGACAACTTGGAAGCATTGCACAATCAATTGATGAGAATTTCCTAATTAATAAGGGCTCAATTAGCCCAGGAATGCATGAGCAAGGCTGGTCATTCAGGTGCAGGGAATTTGTTAGGTATTGGATCAAACTTGACAGGATCAGAGTGAGACAGTCATAGATAGTGCAGAGGCTTCTCATGAAGGGAAATAACATTGTATTGTTTCATGTTCTTGAATTAATGCAATATAATAATAGTGGGGTTTTTAGCTAAGGCTTTCCCCTGATACATCTTTGTGTTGTGTGATTGAAATCCTTTCTCTTTCTTGTTCATGTGATTGTGTGACTGAAATTATTTCTCTTTATTATTCATGTGATTGTGCGATCGTAATTGGTTTCTGAAATTTGTAGAATTGATTCAGTATTTTGTGTTAGCATATAAAGAGATCAATTGAATCTATTCAGATATTTTTACATTGTATCAGAACAAAAATCACTATAGAAGAGAAGAACCAGAGTTTGTTTTGAATAGGTGAATCGAATTTTCAGATTTATTCTTCAGCACCTGCAACAGATCAAGATGCCTTTCTCTGGATTGAGACTTGAATATGCCCTTGAGGGTAATTAGAATTAAATAACATGGAAGGACAGGATGGAAGCCATATTGCAGGAAACAAATTGAAGGAATTCATATGCAGTAATATTCCCCAGCCCGCAACAATAGATGTCAACTTCTTGATAAATGGAAGAAGAATGTAGCAAATGCGAGAAGGATTCTGTTAGAAGGAGTTCGAGATCATATTGTCTCGAACCTCCATGGAAAGGAAACTCCATATGATATGTGGAAGGACTTAATAGATTTTTTTTAGAATAGAAATGGACATAGGAAGTTGGCACTAAGGAAAAGCTTAGAAAGATCAAGATGGAGAAGGGCGGCACGATTCCAAAATACTTGACGAATTTCACTCAATGTCGAGATGAGCTTGGAAGTGTTTGGGTGAAAATTTCCCAGGATGATTTGGTGAGCCTAGCAATTCTACGCCTTCCCAAGAGCTAGCATAGCTACCAAGACTCAGTGAATAGGATGGAGAAGCTATCAGAGTGGGAGTGATTGTGGTCTGACTTGGTACAAGAAGAGATTCTGTAGAGACATCCCAAGACAAAAGGAAGTGCACCAAAGAGGCTGACAGGTTGTTGCTTGATGTTAGATAGAACGTGGGAGCACCCACATCACAACACAGGTGGTGAAGGTCCCCAGAGAAGTACATTGGATACATGTCTCTTATGAGAAAAGGTGTAGAGATAAAGCCACCCTATTTTGAGGAAGCAGTGAAACAACCAATATGGATTGATGCTATGGTTGAGGAGTATGAATCCATTATCAGAAAAAATGCATGTGGAGTTATCCCAAGGCTGGAGGGGAAGTTAGTTGTAGGATCCAGGTGGATCTACAAGGTGAAGTAGGCAACATATGGGAGTGTGGAGAAGCATAAGGTCAGGTTTGTGGCCAAAGGGTTATCTCATGTAGAGGGGATTTATTATGATGAGACCTTTGCACCAGTCACAAGGTACTCATAAATCAGATCCATCCTTGCACTCTCAGCACATATGGGATGGAAGATACATTATATGGATGTAAATACAACCTTCCTTAATGGGGTGATTGAGGAAGAGGTATAAATTGAGTAGTCAGAAGGTTTTGAGACCTTAAACAGGGAGTCGCATGTGTGAAGATCACTCAAGAGAGAATTGTATGGGCTGAAGCAAGCACCTCCTGCTTGGTACACTAGGATCAACAGCTACATCTCCAGGTTCATCTTCACCAAGACTAAAGAAGATGTGAACCTTTACCATATTGTGGTAGAAGGTAAGATTTTTATCATTTTACTTTATGTCAATGATTTGATATTGACACGTGATGAGAAACTCATCAAGTCTTGAAAAGAGGATCTTGCAAGAGAAGTTGAGATGAAATACATGAGCCTCTTGCACTATTTCCTGGGATTGGAAATATGGAAAATAGATGAAGAACTATTTGCATCTCAGGGAAAGTATACCAATGATATTCTTAGGAAGTTCCACATCGAGGGCATAAAACCCATGGAGACTCCTCTAACAGGAAACTGGAGGAAGGAGGATGATACTTCAAGCGAAGTAGTAGATGCTACTATTTATAGGAAGCTTGTGGGTTCACTCATGTATTTGGTGAATACACGACCAAACATATGCTATGCAGTTAACTGTCTTAGTTAAGCTATGGCTAAACCCACCAAGATATTTTGGAAGGCAAGCAAGAATGTGTTGAGATACCTCATAGGCACTACAAAGTTTGGGCTATGGTACAAATGGATAGAGCGAGTGAAGCTTCAAGGCTTCACAGATGTAGATTGGGCAGGGAGTCCATCCGATAAGAAGAGCACATCAGGGGGCATATTCAACATAGGATCAACAACAATTTCTTGGTATAACAGTAAACAAAGATCACTAGGACCCAATTCAACAGAGGCAGAGTACATGGCGGCCAGTCAGGCAACATGTGAGATTGTCTGAATGAGGAAGATACTTGATGGTTTGTTTGATCGACAGATGGATCTGACGGTGATTTATTGTGATAACCAGAGTTGTATCAAACTCTCAGTTAATCCAGTTTTTCATGACAAGTCCAAGCATATTGATATTCGGTATCACCATCTCAGAGATTGTGTGCAAAGGAAGATTATATCATTAGAGTAAATTCCCACAGAGGAGTAGGATTTAGACATCTTGATGAAGGAACTATCAAGAAGAAAATCCAAGTTCCACAAAAACATGACCAGGGTAGCAGAAAATCCATTTCTTGTTGGGAGGGAGTGTTGAAATTGGAAACAAGAAGGACTTCTAATTTAATTTTCCCTTAATTAAATTAGAAGTAATTTGTAATTCCACATCACATGACAAATTGTATGAGTTAATTGAGTCAGGAATACTTAGTTAGCTCAGTCAAATCGAGTTGAGGATCAAATTGGAGGCGTGTAGAGCTATCCATACATTTTAGGGGGTCCAGGTGCACCTTATTTTGAGTTGTAATTAGTTAACTCAATTATTTGAGTTAAAATCAGTTTAACTAGTTCTAACTAATAGATGAGCTAGTGATAGGTTCAGTGAATTAAATCTGATTTAATTCACATGTAACAATAAATCAAATAACCGATAATTCACCATAAATAGTTGTTGCATGCCAATTCTAAGGAAGGCCCAATTGAAATTGGAGTTTAAGAGAAGAGAAACATCAATTTTATAATTAGAAAATTGTATAGGTCTTTCATGAGGTCATCAGGATGCCTTGGAAGTATTGAAAAATCAATTGATGGGCATTTCCTAATTAATAGGGGCTCAATCAGCCCAGGAATGCGTGGTTAGGGCTGGTCAGTCAGGTGCAGGGAATTGGTTAAGTATTGGACCAAACTTGTCAGGATCACAACGAGACAGTCATATATAGTGCAGAGCTTTCTCGGGAAGGGAAATAGCATTGTATTGTTTCATGTCCCAGATACATCTTTGTGTTGTGAGATTGAAATTATTTCTCTTTATTTTTCATGTGATTGTGTGATCATAATTGGTTTCTGCAATTTGTAGAATTGACTCAGTATTTTGTTTTAGCGTATTACAAGATCAGTTGAATCTATTTAGATATTTCTACAATTTTCACATGGTATTAGAGCACGGTTGATAAGCTAGATAAATAATAAGCGAAGCAAATTAGTTTCATTTTTCAGCAAGGGAATCAAGTTGAAATTCCCATGGGAAGTGCAGTCCTTTTTCCAGGAGTCTGAGTTGCTTGAGAAAGTTTGATTTTTATATGGGAGGGGCAGAAAAATTCGATCCTTCTAGATCGATTAATTCTAGAGGTAGAGGGAGAAACTTAGTTATCTCGTTGAGTTTATATATAGGTATATGCATAGGGTTTTTGCAACATTTACTAGAGAAAATCCAACATTGAGTGAAAGAGGAAAAATCACACCATAAATTCTTTAACATAACCATGGAAAAAATTGACATTCAGGAGGCTTCAAATTTGTCTTCCAGGTTGGAGGATTAATTTTCTTGCTTGTTAGGATCAACCTCACATGGTGTATGGTATATAGATAGTGAACATTCAACTCATATGACATGGGTTATAGAATATTTCTCTAGCTACAAGGAGGAGCAAATGGACTTCTAGATTATTATGGGAGACAAGATGAAATGTACTCCAGTAGGGAGAGGTACCATAGATTTTCAAAGGGAGTCAAGAGCAAGCACCAATACTACAAATGTATTGCATGTCCTAGGTTTACAAATGAACCTTATTTTAGTATCCCAGTTACAAGATAAGGGGTATGATATTCATTTCTTAGGGAAGAAAGTGTATGTCAAACACCCAAGCTGGAAGAAGGTAAGATATATTAAAGTTCAAAGCAACAGATTGTACTAGTTGAAGCTTGACTCTCCAATGGAACTAATAGGCAGTGACAATACCAATGGAAAGGAGCTGAATGAGTTTTGGCATAGGAGAATGGTACATATACACCGTGGAGCACCCAAGAGTCTCAGAGAAATAGTAACAGGGGTTCCATAACTTGGGCACAAAACACGATGATGTGTGTAGAGGATGTGTACTTGGAAAATATGCTAAGGCAACATTTCCAATAAGTGACATAAGAGTAGATGGTGTGTTAGGACTTATACATTTTATATATTTGCTGCCCCATATCCACCAGAGCTCTAAGTCGTGTCGAGTACTTCGTCACCTTTATTGATGACCATTTCAGGAAAACCTGAATCTGCTTCTTGAAAACCAAATATGAGGCCTTCGTTCATTTTAGAGATTTTACGGGTCTTGTGGAGAATGTGACAGGGAGGAAGACCAAGGTGATTCACTCAGATAATGACAGAGAATATATTGATAAATAATTCACAGATTTTTGCACAAAGGAATGCATCAGAAGAGAATGGAAAACTCCATATAATCCACAACATAATGGGATAACAGAGCAGAAAAATAGAACCATAGGTGGGGTTGCAAAGGCTATGTTGTGTGACCAAGATTTTCCCAGATTTTTATGGGAAGAGGAATGCAACATGAAAATATATCTCCAGAATAGAAGTCATCATAGATCATTAGGGAAGAAAATGCCAGAAGGAGTCTTCACAGGGAAGACGCCAGAAGGTAGTAACTTCAGGATATTTGGCAGTGTTGGTTATTATCACGTGACAAATGAAAAGGGGACCAAATTAGATCAAACTGCATAGAAGGGGTTTCTTGATCTAGGTGGATATTGGTGGCCACCAACCTATTCAACCTAGACCTCCATTCAGTTTCATCAGTTTCCTTTTTTTATATCAGCATTTACTATTTTTAGCAGTTTTTCGGGCCCTGAACTTCGGAGCAGTTTTGATCCCCTAAACGACATTTTTTTGAGGTATGCAGTAGGACCATAGCCTTAGGGAAGGGCCTGTGGAAAAACCTATAGTACTCAAAGAGATATTTCGGATGATATATTGTACACGCCAAATGGAGATAATATGACCAAGCTATGACCCCGAGAAGTTGGCTGCCCAATTAGCCCCAACGGGGCGCACAAACTCTTGGTGTTTCATCTTCTGGGCTTAGGGTTTTAGTTGTTTATGGTTTTCCTATGTTTTTAAATAATTAAAAAGCCCTTGAGCCTCATTTTAACACAGTTCAGAGGCTTGTAGATGCCACATCTCTTCTCAGAGATAAGCTACCAATGCACAAGCTAGTTTATTTTCATTTTGTTTGTAAGCATATTGCAGTTATTTTATATTAATGAAATGAAGTTTTATTTCTATTGAATCTATGTGTTTATGTGTATTTTTGTATTTTATTACGTTCCTGCATAATTCTGGATCAATGGTATTAGAGCGGTCTGTGCTTTCTCCTTCTTTTCATGTCCCCAACGAGGTCGGGGTATAAGGATTTAGGGCTCTATCTAGTTGAACCTTTGCAAGATAAGTCTCACAAACCCCGAAGACCGCCCATGGGAGAAAAAACAAAATATGAGGGAGCATGAGATCCTATCAAAATATTGCTCGAGGAGGCCCTTGAGAAACAAAGGAATGCGATGATGGATAGCTTTGCCCATATCCTTCAACGACTGCCCACCGATGGCGCATCTGCATCTAGAAGCCACTCTAGAGGTGCCACTCCTTTTAAGGTACAATTAAACTTTAACATTCCCGCATTTGAGGGACAAATAGATGTAGACATCGTAGATATATGGTTGAATATATTAGCACTGAAAATGTTAATGGTGTTATCGCTATTGTGTCACTGTTTTCAAAGTTTTTTTATTGTGTCTTAGTCCATGTCCAAATTTTGAGGCCTTTCCAATAAAAGTTAAAAAGAATCCCAACATCAAGGTATTTTTTAAGTGAATAGGTGTCATAGTGTTTTAGAGTCCTAAAATAATTTAAAATCTCTATTTTGACTTATGTTAGTGTTGAAGGTTAGTCGTTGTTTTGGTAATAATGTTATAGTCATTGGGTTTGGAATAATAGCCACATTTGTTGCAAATTCATTGTCAAAACAGTAATGCAGTAAAACGCAAATATTTCTCAGAAATGGAAGTCATATATTCCACACAGTGAAAAGCACACCTATTTCACTGAGATTTTGGTTATCTCAATAAAGAGGCTATAGGTAAATAGGTAATCAATTTTCAAAGCAGGAAAATTAAAGCTTCGTGGACAGTATTGCAACCAAAGTTATTTAAAAATCAAAGCGTTGCCTGAAGAAA
The DNA here is from genome assembly GCA_034641835.2 of Pinus albicaulis. Taxonomy (NCBI): domain Eukaryota; kingdom Viridiplantae; phylum Streptophyta; class Pinopsida; order Pinales; family Pinaceae; genus Pinus; species Pinus albicaulis. Next base: position 381,369,335 of record CM076571.1, read on the forward strand.
ACAAATTAAACAACAGAGTGGGAGATCTAGAGAAGAGCAACATAGAATGTTTAAAGGAAGCTCGCCAGGCATTAGAGCAAGGAATGAAGTGATGGAGAAGAAATGCATGCAGGATGAGTGGATGACCATGATCCAATCACATATCTGAAAGGGAAGAGACCAACGACTTAGATGATATCGCAAATCATAGTTTTTAAAGTTTACCGTTAATGGAATCCCGTGGTATGTTAATTGATTTGCGATGCGATGTGAATAAGGGGTAAGCAAGGAAGAACGTCAGATCTGGCTGCAGATCAACGGTGGGGATTAAAGCGCAAATGGAGCGACTTAAATCGTAATTTTTAAAGTTTATCGTTATGGAAATTGCATGGTATGTTAAGTGATTTGTGATACGATGAGGCGAAGGGAACGTGTTAGCGTAGTGCACTAGCACATATCGCACATCGCATAGTTTATGGTTTAGCCTTTATCAGTGTAGAGTTAAACTTGCAGGCAACCGATTTGCGATAAAGCGAAAAGTTGCGATGTGAGATTGCTTCTGATTGGTCAACGGGTTGTGGGGCCCAAGAACCACAATTTCATATGTAATGCATGTTAAAATTTAGTTTCATGCTGCATTAATATTTATACAAGGAACAAAGCACATGTAATGATAAGGTGGAAGTGTGAAGCTTAGTGGGATGAATTGGCACTGGCTTTTGAATCATTTCAAAAACATGTCATTTCTCCTTGTCGTAATTGCAGGCACGAAATTAGGGAACAGAGCTCAGTGATCACTTAAACTGAGGCCTACATGCATGATACAGGTAAACAAAAACCAATCCTCCAGCAAGCAGTCTCAAGTTTCGTGGATAGTGTTGCAACTAGAGTTCAACAGTTGTATTCGTGAGTCGTTTAGCTGTCGGAAAATGGGGAAGGAGGAAAGGTAAATAGGTCAGAGCCTGCTAACACAAGATTTGTGGATGCAAGGGAAAAATCACAATTCTAATATGCAGGTTGGTATAAATTCCTCCAGAATTTTTCTGGGGAAAACGTGGCACTGGCTCAAGCTTTCACTGAGTCTTTTGATGGAAAAAAGATCATGTTATGCAACAAAAAATTCAACATTTTCGAGGCTATCATGGCCCGTGCAACCCAGTATTCTGCAACCGGTGAATGTTCATTGAAAAGAAAAGCGCTACCTGAAGAAGTAAGTTCTTACCTTAAGCCCGAATATGCTGATATGAAATGGAATTCAACTTCTCACATTTCTTGTTTTAAAGCCGAGTGGCAGCATGTTATTACCTCAGCCTAGAAATACATCACATGCGAAGGGAGGTTTTATTCTTTTCATCATTATCAGTTGAGATTCCTAGCCCACATCTCAAGAGAAAAATCTCTGAACCTACCCTATTTTTCTCTATAAATATTTGCTTAAAATGTCCCTCAAGCTACAAAAAATTCCAAACTACCCCTTGCATAATTTGTATCATAGAGGGCTAATTAAAATTTTAGTTGTCTATCATCTCAGAAAGAAGAGAATTACCTGGGATAGGTTTTTAAGAGAGGAAGGGTGTTATGAAGGTAAATCCTCTTTGTGGATCCCTCTAACCCTAGAGTGGGTCTAGTATAAAGGGACAAGCTAGAGTGTAGGTTCCTAATTAATGAATGAAACAGACGAGGTAGATCAACCTACCTAGAGTCCGATCCTGTTTTCATGGCTATTGTAGTGGTAGCCTCTCGATTCCAGTCTCGATGGGTCACGATCCTTCCACAACGATGCTTGGATACCTACACGAAGATCAAAAAATAAGAGCAGCATACGAAACAATGATCTCATTCTTAATTACTAACCAGACAAGGAGGGTTAAGCATATTGCATCAAATAAAACACATTAACGCAAGATGGGAACCATACAATAGTCACATGTATGTATTAATAGAAGAAAGAGTTACAACCAAAGCCTTGATGTCACAACCTCCTTCACCGGGTTCAGTTGAAGCACGTCTCTATGAATCACAGGGAATTTAGATGGGATGAAGACATAAGCCTAAGATCTCTTAATAAGGGTCTCTTTCGTTCTATCTTTTCCAGCAAAGTGTATAGGAATCTCTTCAACGTTTCTTCTATAATATGTTCAGTTCGGCTAGCTCATCTATGGAAGATAACTGTATTTATAGAGGGAGAGAAGGAGGTTGGGATCCCTAAAATAGTGGAAGGGAGGCCTTATCCCTTGGGAGGTTTCCCCAAAAGGTGGAAACAAGAGGCCAAAGGAGGAAGGTCGTGGTTATTTAGTCGAACCACTCCCTATGACTCGCCCACGAAGTTGTTATGATGGAAACTTTGCCTCTATTTTTAAAAAAATTTCCATAAACAGATTGTCGTGGGAATCTAAATAACACAGAGTGCCATTTGGTGCGGGGTCCAGTGTTAATCTTCCTAATTGGCACGAGGGCATAACGAGCTACCAACATTGTTGGAAATGTTGTCATTGATGGCAAAGGAATTGGCAAAGAAGGAGCATCTGAAAGCTTCTATAAGACAAACAGAGGAAGAGTATTGCCATCAATGCCAAAGGGGGAGATTGTTGGAAATGTTTTCATTGATGGCAAAGGAATTGGAAAAGAAGGAGAATCTGAAACAGTAACTAGGAACAGAGAAAAGCAATGTAGCAGAGAAGAACAGAGGAAGAATGCATTTGCAGAGAGCAGTTTCAGTCAAGGAGAAGAGACAATTGAATTCAATAGGAAGGATATTTGATTCCCCGTGGATTTAATTCATGTGTGAACATATGTATGCATCCTGATGGAGGATAATTGAAATCCGTGATAAGTAAGAAACCCTGTGAGGAAATTAATGGTGCTTTGTATGTCGTTAGAGGAACCGATGCTAATACGGTCGACAGTGTATCCCAAACTGGTAGACAGTGGAGCTATATATATTCGTTGAATATAAGACTGAATTTAAATTGGGATCAATGTTGGGGATTGATCTCGGTATTGTTTGTGCCTTTATTGAATTGAGCAAGTGTAATATATGAACGTGTTCTTGATGAAGGAATTGTGAATCCCTACAACCAACACGGAACTTGGTGACTGAATTATGTGAGTATAGGCCGTCGAACTTTCGTTGGAACAAACACTTCAGAATTACGAACGAAACCTGGAAGGGAAGTGGTGGATCATAACAAAAGGAAGCGTGACGGAACCTGGAGTAGAAGGGCGGAACCACGAAGGAGGAACAGTACAAGTGGTTTCCGGTTTTCATCGCACCGCTTTCGACGGGCAAGCGGTATTCAAGAGGTTGGGAGCGATTCCATAGAACGAGCGACACGCGTCCCTGAACGAATTTGCAAAACCGCCATCACTGCGCACCATCGCACGTTAATGTCTGACCAAGGAAGCCCCGCGATATTGTTGTGCACTATTGATCTAGAGGGGAGCCATCGGATGGTGGCCATATGACGAAGGTGCACGATGGATAACCATGATATGATGCGAGTATTTGATTGGGTCATTGATTATACATGTGGGCCCGGTTCTAAATTATATTAATTGGGACCTTTTAAACTAAGGTTTGCGGGGTTAATAAAGGATGTTGAATATGTGAAGTTGGCGAAATATGAAACATGTGATGTAATGAATGTGGGTTAATATATGCGTTGATTGGCGATCCTAAGACACATAAGCTCTAGGGTTGATATATATATATATATATATATATATATATATATATATATATATGCATTGGGGAGTTCATAACTAAAGGAGGAATTGGATTAATATCTCAATCTCAGATTGAGATATTAAAAATCCTTAGATTAATTAATTGCTAGACCAAGAAAATAGAACAATGAGAAGTTGTTTGGGGCTTGGGTAGACCCAGCTGGATTATCTATTCGATCTCTTCCAGGAATACCATCAGTGGTTGAGTGGTTTTGACTCATGGTATTAATAAAGGCTAAAACTATATAAGGAGAAGAGGATTATACTACAAGGTGTGTGTGTGGGTGAGTTGTTAATGAAAAAATATCTTTAAGAGATATCTGCATGATTGAACTCTGTTTTCTGAGAAAGCTGAATCTATGATGCACCTATGGAGTTGATGAAGGTTCAAGATCTCTAGATCAAGAAAATGACGAATCTCTAGGAAGATCTGCAAAGAAATAATGAAGACCTGACGCAAGTCTGATGAAGAAATTGAAGAAATTTGGTGGATCTGAGGGTTGAAGTCTTCAGCATGAAAGTGGAAGCTTTCTGCCAGTACAAGCTGGTGTTAAAATCAGGGAGTTGGAGCTCCCTTCCAGTAGTGACTGGAGAACTAGAGAAGGTTGTAGCCTTCTGTAGGTGGGTGCCTACGTGCTGGTATAAGTCTGCGCCAGCACAAAAATTGTAAGAAGTTTTCTTTATAATAAATATTGAAGACAAAGACGACAACAACGGTGGTTTTCTCCCAAATTAGGTTTCCACCTTAAATACGGGTGTTCATGTGTGTTGATTATGTGTGATGTCTTATTCTGTTATTACTGCACATACTTACTACTTAATGAATGATGCAATAATCTAAGTAAAGAATTAAATGCATAATAAGATCTCTGATAAAAGGTTTTCAGTCAGACCTAAATACTGATTCACCCCCCCTCTCAATATTTTTCCCAACAAGCGCCAAGGCAAAAACACATGTTTCTGATGGTCTGTTTAGGAAATTGTCAATAGAAGGAATGTTGTCCTCATGGAAAGGGATGTAATGATGGTCTTTGCAAGGCATGAAACTTTATGTTGGTCACATAAATGAGCCTCCAATGTGTGGGATGGGGATTGTAGGGACAGTGACAAAATGTTGTGTAACAGATGCCCCCTAAAGCATGAGGTCCAAGAGAGAGGAAGGGGTGAAATGATTTACGAGAACGCGTTTGAACCAAACACCGCCATTGGAAAACCTGCAATTACAAATACAACTGATATCTCTGAGACTTGAATATGTGGTATGGGCGCAACCATCCATAATAAATCACATACAAACTGAGATCCGAGGTATGGACACAACCATCCGCAATAAGGGTCAATAAATAGACTCAGGTATGGTAGCAACCATCTAGTAAAAAAGAGTCATGCAATAAGTCATGAAAAAGTACAATATCCTGCAACCTAGATCTTATCAGACAAAACCCAGGGTCTTGCGCTTCGTCTCGACCCAAACAAGTACAAATTCAAGCATGCGAATATGTGAGCTGAATTCGAACATGAAAGAAAATCACCTGATTACCAGCCAATGATGAAAGCTATTAACAGGTGCGAGAGAAACCCCCAATAATTACAATGGCTCTCAAGGTACAAAAGGTACAATCCATGGAATGTGAATAGTGATATGGCATAGAACACCCATATAATCACTTGATTGAAGGCCAATGATGTGGACCTATCATTGAATGCGAAGAACCTGCCATTGAGGCATGCAGGCTCTAAGGTATCGGAAGGGAGTCTCTAACCCAACTTCCTGGATAATGAGTTGGAGTCGACAGGAAGTGACCTGGTTGAAGGAGGGCCATAATGTTCCCACATCATTGACACAAGACAAAGGAACATGATGATAGTGATTTAGGACCAACAGAGAATCAGAGGGAGGTTGAAAACTACAGAGGCAAAACTTCTCTTGAACATATCAACGACATGACTCTGGATTTGGTAGTATTTGACATCAAGGGATCCGAGGTCATGATGACATGGAAAAGAGAAGATGAGAGGTAAAAATAGATTACTCAAACCCATAGAGGCAAAAAATGACGAAATGAGATGTCCCCAACCCGACACGAATGCAGACGAGTGTCATGTTCAAGAGCGACATACTGCCAACACAACTAAAGAATGGTTCCATTTTCCCCCACCATTTCTGGTGAGTACCCCAATTATTTTTTAAAACAATCTTGAAGGGGATAACATATGCTTGCAATGTAAGTTTGTCCTTCGAACAAATCCAACCTAGTACATTTTACGAGCCCTAGGAAGGAGGAACTCGAGTAACGTCATGGTGACAATTTTCGATGTCATCAGGGTTTAACAAGTCTGACAAATGGACAGCTCGACGTCTTTTCATGTTTAGATACTTTGAAAAGAAGAAGAAAAGAAAAACCCAACATGTCCCTTTTCGTATATAGTCTCTTAGATATGAAAAGGTATAAAACAATATCTGAAAGAACCTCTTAGTCACGATATGCTAAGGTATTCCTTTTTCGTAAGTAATCTATCCCAGCCTGAAAAAGGGGTAAACGTATACTGGGTAGATATAGTTTCACAACCATTTAATGAGTTCAAAATGACAAGAGTCTCGACAATATTTTCATGTTTTGAGAGTCAGAAAAGACATGAAAGATGACTCCTCCTGGTGGAACAAGTGGTATTAAGGGTAATGACTGGTTTCGGTAATGGTTGAACTACTCAAAACAAGTAAAGGTTAAGAGGCTGGATAACAAGAACACTCATTGCAGCGGTTCCTCAGGAATGGGTAAAACAATCAAGTGAAGGTATGTGATCGACCGAGCAGATGGTGACGATGAAATGAGACAACCAAGGTTCATCTGGAAAAAAAGGCTGATAAAATGGCAATCACGAGAGGTAAAATAAGAATGGTTTCATTTTTACACAAGCTTGAAATCAAGAAACTCTGCTTGAGGTTGGTTTCATTTTTACACAAGCTTGAAACTTTTTAGAATACTATGCTTGAAACCGGTTTCATTTTTACACAAGCTTGAAACAGAAACAAACTATGATTGAAAAGGTGGGCATGCCCCCAACATGGTGACCCAGTTCGAGGTACATGCCCCCCAAGCTTCAGTCCATCTAAAAGATGGATGGAGTGAAGGTTCAATTACGAGATCAGGGGAAGACTCGAATGGGATTTTATGAGATCTTATCAAATACTCGAATTGAACGGGAACATGTTTCATTGTTTTAACGAGGTTGAAACATTAAAAGAACTATCCTCATGACCTAATTCATTTTTTAACGAGGTTGACATAGTAAAAGAACTATCCTCATGACACATTGTTTCATTTTTTAAGGAGCTTGACACAAGAAAATGAACTATGCTCCAATGAGCTTGTTTTATTTTTTAAGGACCTTGACACAAGAAAATGAACTATGCTCCGAAGAGCTTGTTTCATTTTTTAAGGAGCTTGACACAAGAAAACAAACTATGCTTTGAAACCTTTCATAATGATGAATAAGAAGTCATGGCTTCCAAGAGGTTCGCATCTGATGGGAGAAGAACATCTTGGAAATTGTGATCGAATGCCCCCAGTAGATGGTACTAGATGGCACTATCGCTGAAAGAGGGAAACGAATAGGTGGCCACATAATTAACTCATGGCAGGGAAGATACAACCGGCAGATAAAGATCCGACAGAGAATATTGTGGGCCAGCTACCACCTCCGGACCAAAGAATGAAAGCTGATCAATGGTAACGATACAACCTTTGTGTGGAAAACATATCACACGAAAATGGGAGGAGACAAGTGCGCACATGGCATAAGCATAGTCGCGCCCCAAGATTATATTGAAATAGAAGGGGCCTGAAACAACCATCACATCTATATAGACAGTTTTCCCTCCCAAAGTGATCGACAACTTCGGAAGGATCCCTAATGGTTGACTAGTTCCTCTGTTAAAAGCCAACAGATTCTGTGTAACATGCACAAGTGGTGGAGAACCAAAAGCTTGCCAAGCAGTCGAATACAAAACACTAATAGATGCGCCTTCATCTATAATTGTGATAGGTATGGCCACATCAAAGTTCTGTACCGTGATCTCAAAAGGCACATAAGAAGGAAGGTGGTATCCCAAAAATCGACTCCAATCGAAGGAAGTGACCAAACTACTTGGAGGGGGTGCCATTGAACTGAGACAGTCTTCCCTTGGTGTTACCAGAGCAAGAGGAGCATCCTCCTAGACCACATACATGGGAGCAGGAAGAGCAACTTCTGGAACTACAGGGATGGGAGAATCTTTCTCTAAGTCCGAGGAATCTGAAGACACAAGAAGAACGTGAGAGGGATGAGATCCACTCTCGACGGAAATGACCTAATGAACCATGGGCGGGATCATATCGATTGACTCTACGAACAATGGTTGGTTGGGAATGGATTCGTGATTTTGAATTTCCAGGGCAACGGGACCGACCAAAGATGAATCTTGATTGATCGTTGTATCAACTAGCGGAGGACTCAAAGAAATTTTTTGGTAACCAGCTGGAAGGCAGGGTGCAGAAATAATAGGGTTGTCCAACACTCTCTTGGCTTCATCCATGTACGGAAAAAGGTGAATGGGTGTTGGAAATACTGAGAGGGGGGTGAATCAGTATTTCTTTTCAATTGTTAATTTTACCAGTTAGATCACCTATATTTAGAACACAAAATGAACAATAAGAATAAATGCTTTTATTAATTTCTTCTTTACAATAAATCAAGTACAATATATGTAGGGCTCCAACCCTAGATGAAGACACCAATATTCAATCCTTCCAGGCACCAAACTATACTTTTCCAAGCACCTACTTGGAATTCATGAGGCTTCAACCTCTAGGACACCAACCCTATCTTTCAAGGCTCCAACCCTGTCACTTTGAGGCTCCAACCTCTAGGGATCCAACCCTATCTCTGGAACCTGGTTTTCTTGAGGACACCTATCCTCTAGGGCTCCAACCCTATCTTCCAAGGCACCGACCTTGTCTCTATGAGGCTCCAACCTCTTGGGCTCCAACCCGCAACTTCACTTCATCAAAATATGTTTGGTTATTCTTCACGGATCCCAAAGTATTCTTCGAAAATCCCTAAAAATATTCAAAAATACCTTCACTTAGTCTCCATGTCACTTCATCAATGACAACCTTGTTCTTCACATGAAGGTGTCACCACAACTCTTCATGGTACCCAAACAATTTCCCCAAGGTTATTCCATCAAGGGGGTTTTAAACACTGCATCATGATCATTACAAATGCATCCAAGTGAGCTCTCTAAGGTCTTCAATAGGTCTCAGAAAATCTTCAATAATCTGCTTAAAGAGGGTCCTCAGATTCTGCTTTACAAGGCTTCAAGAGTTGCTCGATGGAATCTTCAAAATCATCTCTAAAAGATATTTCAACGCCTGCTTACTCTTGGATACCTTCAATGCTTCCTCAAAATATCTTCAAGGACCTACTTCAAAGTTATCTTCAAAATGGTCTCCAAAAAGCTGCTTCAAGTCTATTAAGAAGTCTTCCTCTAGGTCTTCACATAAGTCTTCAAAATTCTGGCCTAAGACACTCACCAAGGATCACAAAGGCACCTTAAATGTATACTTCAAAAATATGCTCTCTAAGGTCTTCTAATCTGCTATATTCTTCTCCAACAAGTGTCAATAAGATAACCCACAGGTAAATTTATCACTGCAAATAATCCGAGCGCTTTTGTCCACAATTTATTGCCACAGGACTGAGTTGAGGTTACTAAAACTACACCATGTAGCAGCAGGTTTGAACCCTCCAACACTCCACAAAACTGTCCAACAATCCAAGTTACTCAGGCTGCAAACCAGGCCTTTCAAACAGTGATCCAAGCTTCAAATGATAATTACTGGTGTGAGGTCTATTATTTGCTGTGGTAAACCATCACATATCCGCAGTCAAAAAAATGCAATGATATATTCACAACAAATCAACAATCTTTATCACTGGTGTAGCATTAAGGCACCAAGGATCCAAGCTCCCACACAACAAATTTGAGGCTAAAATCTGTCCTCCAAAATAGGTATACCACAGACCTTAGCTGGCTTCCACTATTCTAGTTTGAGGTATGCTTCCTTCTTCCATAGGGTTAAAATCCGAGCTTAAGGGATAATCATAGTAATTTGCCCAAACAATAATTCTCTTTATTCTCCTTGGCCTCCTTCTGTTACTTCTCTGCACTCCGAAATTTCAAAGATAGATATTCAAATTTTTTGACTGTGAAATGATTTACCACAACTTTATATATATATTTGTTGGTCCCCATGAAGAGACACGTCGCTCTGTAGGTAGGTCGACATAAATGCCAAAGTGTAGGTCGGCTCTATAATTAGATACAATTTTCTTAAATTAAAAATTCATTATCTTTCAAACCGCTTGGATTTTTCGGGCTGAGTAATAGCTCGTTGGAAAGGAAAAATTATGCTCTTCAATATGGTGTAGGTGTTATTAAGGAATTATGCCTCTAAGCTAGCAAAAACTATTTTTTAATGTGACTGATTATTTATAAGTGCAGAAATGGAGGCAGAGCAGAATAGGCTTCTTTGTTAGGCTTCTTCATGGTTTTACACATTTATCATAGGATCATGGTAGGACATCAACAATGAGTATATTACATAGTGGCACAGTGATGTGTTATATGAAGTATCATTAGGAAGGTCTCTTTCAATCATTAATCACATCATCACTTAGTCCTCCAATTTTCATCAAACACCATCATTAAGTGTGGTCACATAAGAGTATAACATCATCACAAGTATGGCTTCATAAAGTATAGTTCTTCACATCATGGGCTTGTCCTTAGGGACTAGATCACCAATCAGACACTTGGAAACTTCTTAAGGCAAGACATCATCATCTAGAATGAAGCATCTCAAGAATATTGACATCTTAGTCAAAGCCATATTGGCATCAATGAAAACCTTGATTAACAAGCTCCCCCTTTGTCATTGATGGCAATATTCTTGCCCTTCCATCATTCTCTCCCCCTTTGACATCAATGGCAACAAGGTGCCCAAGTACTCCCCATATCAAGCTGATTCTCTTCATCATATTTTCTTCATCAATAATAATTGTTCCTAAGTATGTTGCTCCCCCTGTCCTGGTACTCTTCCTTTTTGGCAATGTGGTCCATGATAGATAGTATTTCTTCGTGTGATGAGCCAACTCCCCTTGCTTGCATAAAATCCTTTAGATTTTTAAGAAAATTTTCTTGCCTTGTGATCAAGTGGGATACATCTTCAACAATGGTCCATCAAATGAGTAAGGGATTATGTTCTTCAATGGAGTTTCTCCAGAGAGATGATCTATCCAAAAAATGATTGTCCATCTGTGACTCATCAAGAATTTCATAAGGCCCAATCATGGATAACTTCTGCAAAAATTATTAAGAATCATAGGCTCCCCATAATAGTATGCATGGTCATATTTTTTAGCAGAGTCTCATCATCAACCATTTGGAATATCAAGGATGTCTTCATCAAATCAACAACATGGGTTGTTGGCTGGAGTGTTCAAGAGACTTCCATATTCAACTTGTTTCCTTCTCCATACTTGTGTAACTTTCTTCTCTGGCATGGTTCTAGCTTGTGTAGGGACCCAAGTCAAGTAACACTCATGTGACATATGTCCAATATTATGGCAATTTAAACACTCTATCTTGTTCATGAATAAGAAATCATGACTTCTTCTTGCAAAATTGCTTCTAGGAGATTGAATGGTACCATTATATTTGTCTTTGTGATATGCCCTACAGTCTTTTGCCATGTGCCCAAAGTTTGTACAAGAATAGAAATAACCAAGAAATATACTTTGGTACCTCGGAGATCGAGTTTTCCTTGATGTACTTTTAAAGTCTTTTTGCATTGGAATTCCTTGATGATATTCATTTCCTTTTGTATTCTTGACACCATCTGCAAGTCTCCTTGGAGTATAATTTCTTCCGTTGTTGTCTTGATTCTTCTCCTTGCCTTTGCTGGAGCTGGGAGCATTAACATTTCTTTCTAGGTTCCTCGCATATTTGTTGTTTGAAGCATTATCATTCTTGCTTGAGGATTCACCTGCATAGCCAAGACTTGATTTATCAAGGGGAGGCCTTTGAGGACTTAGGATGTCATCTAGGGTTTGAGAGCTTTTCAAGTTCTTATTCAGCAAGTCAACTTCCTTTTTAAGAAAGACAATTTCTCCTTTCAACTTTTCACAATCTTCATCTTTCATAACTAGTTGCTTCTTCATTTCTTCCATCATTCTTGTTGCTTCATGTGCTTCGATTTTAAGGGAGATGACATTTGATTTCATTATGAAGAATTCTTCATTCTCCTTTGCTAGTTTTCTCTCCATTTCTTCTTTTATTCTTGTAGCTTCACATGTTTCGGCCTTGAGAAGATTGATGTCTGATTTTAGTTTCAAGATTTCTTCATCCTTTTCTTCTAGTTGGCATATCATGGTGTTTCTCTCCTTTTCTGCTTCATTAACTTGTCCTTATATGAATTCCAAAGTTTCCATCACTTTTTCGGCTCCTTGCACTTGTTTCATTGATTCTTCTAGTTGAGATCTAAGAGAAGAGATCTCTTCCTTGTATTGACCAATCTCTGCTTCTAGATTGTTCAAACTCTCAAGTATTTGTTCAAGGTGGCTTGATAAAGTTTCTTCCCTTTTCTTTGCCTTATCCAATTGATTTGTCATAGATATGACTTATTCATGATGCTTTCTTTTGTTTTGATGAAATTCCTCTTCAAGTTTGGCGAGCTCCTCATCTCTTTCTTATACTTGAAGCTTGACAAAGTCAACTTCCTTCCTTTGCTTGTCTTGGTTACCATCTTGCACTTTCTTCTTAAGTTCCTCATTTTCCTTTTTCAAACCATTAATCTCTTCCATGGAAGCCATAAGTTTATTCAGGATATTTTATTCAAAGTCTTCTTTGTTCTCTTCATCTTCTAGGTCTTCTATAGCCTTGTTGTCATCTCTCTTATCTTCAGATTCCTTGATGGATTTTGGATTTCCTTCTTGCTTTCCATCATCTTCTTGACTAGAGGTCATGGTCAATGCTCCTTTTGAGTGAAGATCATGAAGTTTGTCCCATATGCCTTTTGCTGACGAACATTTTTCCAAGTTTTCCTTCATAGAATGAGGTAGCCCATTCAAGATTTCTTTCATTGCTCTTGTATTATACTCCTTGGATTCTCCTTCCAACATGCTATCAATAATCACTGATTTCCAAACTTCAATTCCTTGAGTTCAAGAAATTCCTCATTATTTCCACCCATATATCAAAGATTCCATTGAAAAATGGAGCCTTAGCAAATTGATTTATTTCAATTTCAATGGTTGAGGAAGAAATGTCTTTAGGAGGATTGGAGACTTTCTTTCTTGGCTTTGCCATTTGTGTTCTAATGATCAACCTTCAAGCTGTTAGGATTTGAGTGAAGGTGCTGGCTTTGGTACCAATTGTTGGAAATACTGAGAGGGGGGTGAATCAATATTTCTTTTCAATTGTTAATTTTACCAGTTAGATCACCTATATTTAGAACAAAAAATTAACAATAAGAATAAATGATTTTATTTATTTCTTATTTACAATAAATCAAGTACAATATATGTAGGGCTCCAACCCTAGATGAAGACACCAATATTCAATCCTTCCAGGCACCAACCTGTAATTTTCCAAGCACCTACTTGGACTTCATGAGGCTTCAACCTCTAGGGTACCAACCCTATTTCAAGGCTCCAACCCTGCCACTTTGAGGCTCCAACCTCTAGGGCTCCAACCCTATCTCTGGTATAGGCACTAACCTCGTCTTCTTGAGGACACCTATCCTCTAGGGCTCCAAACCTATCTTCCAAGGCACCGACCTTGTCTCTATGAGGCTCCAACCTCTTGGGCTCCAACCCGCAACTTCACTTTGTCAGAATATGTTTGGTTATTCTTCACGGCTCCCAAAGTCTTCTTCAACGATCCCTGACAATCTTCAGCAATGCCTTCACCTAGTGTCCATGTCACTTCATCAATGAAAACCTTGTTCTTCACATGAAGGTGTCACCACAACTCTTCATGGTACCCAAACAATTTCCCCAAGGTTATTCCATCAAGGGGGTTTTCAACACTGCATCATGATCTTTAAAAATGCATCCAAGTGAGCTCTCTAAGGTCTTTAATAGGTCTCAAAAAATCTTCAATAATCTTCTTAAAGAGGGTCCTCAGATTCTGCTTTACAAGGTTTCAAGAGTTGCTCCAAGGAATCTTCAAAATCAACTCTAAAAGATATTTCAACGCCTGGATACTCTTGGATACCTTCAATTCTTCCTCAAAATATCTTCAAGAACCTGCTTCAAAGTTATCTTCAAAATGGTCTCCAACAAGCTGCTTCAAGTTTGTTAAGAAGTCTTCCTCTAGGTCTTCACATAAGTCTTCAAAAGTCTGGCCTAAGACACTCACCAAGGATCACAAAGGCACCTTAAAGGTATACTTCAAAAATATTCTCTCCAAGGTCTTCTAATCTGATATATTCTGCTCCAACAAGTGTCAATAAGATAATACATAGGTAACTTTATCACTGCAAATAATCCAAGCGCTTTTGTCCACAATTTACTGCCACAGGACTGAGTTGAGGTTACTAAAACTGGACCATGTAGCTGTAGGTTTGAACCCTCCAACACTTCGCAAAATTGTCCAACAACCCAAGATACTCAGGCTGCAAACCAAGCCTTTCAAACAATGATACGAGCTTCAAATGATAATTACTGGTGTGAGGTATATTATTTTCTGTGGTAAACCCACACAGATCCATAGTCACAAAAATGCAATGATATCTTCAAAACACATCAGCAATATTTATTGCTGGTGTAGCATTAAGGCACCAAGGATCCGAGCTCCTACACAACAGATTCGAGGCTGAAATCTGTCCTCCACAATAGGTATACCACAGACCTTAGCTGGCTTCCATTGTTATAGTTTGAGGTCTGCTTCATTCTTCCATAGGCTTAAAATCTGAGCTTAAGAGATAATCATAGTAATTTTCCTAAACAATAATTCTTTTTATTCTCTTCGGCCTCCTTCTGTTACTTCTCTACACTCTGAAATTTTACAGATAGATATCCGAATTTTTTGATTGTGAAATGATTTACCGCAACTTTATATATATAGTTGTTGGTCCCCATGAAGAGACACATCACTCTGGAGGTAGGTCGACATGAATGCCAAAGTGTATGTCGGCTCTATGATTAGATATAATTTTCTTAACTTAAAAATTCATTATCTTTCAAACCGCTTGGAGTTTCGGGTTGAGTAATAGCTCATTAGAAAGGAAAAATTATGCTCTTCAAGATGGTGTAGGTGTTATTAAGGAATTTTTCCTCTAAGCTAGCAAAAAATATTTCTTAATGTGACTGATTATTTATGAGTGCATAAATGGAGGCAGAGTAGAATAGGCTTCTTTGTTAGGCTTCTTCATGGTTTTACACCTTTATCATAGGATCATGGTAGGACATCAACAATGAGTGTATTACATAGTGGCACAATGATATGTTATAGGAAGTATCATTAGGAAGGTCTCTTTCAATTATTAATCACATCAGTACTTATTCTTTCAATTTTCATCAAACACCATCATTAAGTGTGGTCACATAAGAGTATAACATCATCACAAGTATTGCTTCATAAAGTATAGTTCTTGACATCATGGGCTTGCCCTTAGGGACTAGATCACCAATTAGACACTTGGAAACTTCTTAAGGTAAGACATCATCATCTAGAACAAAGCATCTCAAGAATATTGACATCTTAGTCAAAGCCATATTGGCATCAATGACAACCTTGATTAACAATGGGATGATGCCCTTCACACAAATTATAGGGATTGGAAATCTTACCTTGTTTCTTTTGAGTTTTATCAAGGCTATTTGAAGATGTGCCACCAATATGACTTCAAGAAGCCAAAGGCAACAATGGAGGGTCATCAGACCATGCTTCAAGTACCTTGGGAATGCCATGAAATTCTCGAAGAAAGTGGTCACCTTTGCACAACATGCAAGGGAATTTGAATTTCCGTGGAAGGTTGGATGGTTTATTAGTGGATGGCATCTTAGGAGAAACATCTGCAACATTAGCCTCTAGCTTATCTAACTTCTTCTTTTTCGTCTTCTTCTTCTTCTTCTTAGCCACCTGGTTATTAGAATCCAGACTTTCACCAGGAAAAGTAGAGGAAGAGGACAAAGAAATAGGCGAAGAAGGGGAGAGGTCCACCTTAGAATCAACATGATGTTTTCCAGGTGGAGGGGGTGGTTGTAAAGTGGACTGAACATTCGAGACCACAGAGGTCGAGAACAACCAAACATGCAACCCAACAGTTAACCCAGGCAGGGATAATGTTTCCATATAAGGAGCAACAACATTCCAAAAACCAGGAAAAGGACCAGGATTCCCTTCAAAGGGGATTCCTTGGTTGGTAAACTCTTTAAAAATTTCCATTGGAAACAACCGTAAAAAAAAACACTAAGGAAGATAAATTTAACCGGGAATATTTCATGGACAATTACTTTTAAGACATTGAAACAAAAATATGTCGTTTCATATTTTAAGAGTCGATAAATAGGCAAAAGGTGACTTTATCGCTTTCATGTTGAAACAAGCGTGAAAGGAAAAGCACTTGATGATCTCTTCTCTTTTTAAGGAGTCACGAAAAGATCGAAATGACTTCTCAGGTAATTTAAGAAAGAGGGTATACCAAGTTTCCGTGAACTGCCATATACATCTTGGTGATCAAATGAAGAGAAATGACCAAGGACTTCACGTACGTGCAGGTAGTCTCCCCAAATACTGTGTTCGGTGTATCACGACTACAAGGTGACAGAGTCAGCTTCCTATGGATAAAGGATTTGAACCTAATGGGGTCTCCCTTTATATACTCGACGGTACGGGGAGCACAAGTCCATACTAGCATCGTCTAAATCCAGAAGGAAAATGACAACTACTAGTTTTAAAGACGCTGGAACACTTCTCTAGCTTAGACCACTTAAATGTTTGCATTAGGTTCCAATGTTTCCTTAGGTTAATTCAATTCCTTTTATAGTTGATCTTGAATTAGTGTTTCAGTTTCAAGGCCCTAATGAATTTCAATCTCGAATTTCCTAAATGCAAACTATATGAAAATGAACACCATTTTCCATTCAATGAACGCTAATTAAGAGAAGGATAGAGATATTTCAAACAATAGCAATAAATTAAATCACACAAAGAAATCCACTAATGCATATAATACAATCAAGCGAAAAACGAAAAAACTCTTTCCTAATTTATCAGGCACTAGTTATGCAAAAGAACTTTTCCTTTTTCAAGCAAACAAAAGAATGCAATTTTTTGATTTTTCAATGAAATAAAGCACACAATGCACTAATTACATTAAAAAACAAAACAAACACTAGTTCTGAGGATTGTGAATGTAAAGAGCTAAACCGAAGGATTCAATGAAAGCAACACAAACAAAAAAATGCACTCAAACTAGTGATGCACTCTTCCAAACAAAGAGAAACATTTCAAAATGATCCAAACGAGCAATGTGATCTATGCTCAGAGTGGTGAGAATAAGAATTAAAAGAAACTCAAAATGATCATGCAACCAAAACAAACACTCAAAGGATCAAGAAAGACTTAAACGCAATCGATCAAAAGATGAGACTAAGAATAAAAAAGACTAGACGCCCAATCAGAAGGCTCAATGAGCTAAGACACTCAGAAACCCTAAGGCCATAAACTGCACTGATAAGAGAATGGATGAACAACTAAGAAGATAAAGCCTACGAAAGTCAAAACAATCCCAAAGAGATCAATTGAAAATGAAAAAAAAACAACCTAGAGTTAAGTACAACTGACCAAAAACTCAAGAGGGAGGTCAAACCAAACCCTACAGGATTCAACGCGACTGTAAGGTGGTAATCCGCGCCAAACAGAGGTTGGCACTACTACAACACGAGAAAAATGCGCCAATTGGCGCTACTGTTAAAAAAAAAGCGTGCCAAGCGGGATATCTATGGGAGAATGGGAAAACTAGTGAGCAGAGATCAATATTGACACTCTGGAGCTGAACAAGAGGACTCCAAACAATCAAGCAAGCCAGAAAATACAGACAAGCAAGAAAACAACCGAAGTCGACTTGACAAGGGCAAAACGACAAAATCACATTGATCCCTAGCAGAGTCGCCAATGTGTTATGAAGGTAAATCCTCTCTGCGGTCAGAGATGATCCCTCTAGCGCTAGAGTGGGTCTAGTAACAAAGGGACAAGCTAGAGTGTAGGTTCCTAATTAATGAATGAAACAGACAAGGTAGATCAACCTACCTAGAGTCCAACGTTGTTGTCGTGGCTGTTGTAGTGGTAGCCTCTCAAAAACTATGTCGACGGGTCACGATCCTTCCACAGTGATGCTTGGAAACCTGCATGAAGATCAACAAAAAAGAGCAACATACGAAACAATGATCTCATTCATAATTTCTAACCAGTTAAGGAGGGTTAAGCATATTGCATCAAATAAAACACATTAACGCAAGATGGGAACCAGACAATAGTCATGTGTATGTATTAGTAGAAGAAAGAGATACAACCGGAGCCTTGACGTTGCAGCCTCCTTCAGTGAGGTTCAGTTGAAACACGTCTCGATGAATGTCAGAGAATTCAGACGGGATGAAGACATAAGTCTAAGCTCTCTCAATAAGGGTCTCTTCCGTTATATCTTTTCCAGCAAAGTGTATAAGAATATCTTTAGCGTTTCTGCTATAATATGTTCAGTTCAACTAGCTCATCAATGGAAGATAGTTGTATTTGTAGAGGGAGAGGACGAGGTTGGGATCCCTACAATAGTTGAAGGGAGGCCTTATCCCTTGGGATGTTTCCCCAAAAGGTGGAAACAAGAGGCCAAAGGAGGAAGGCCGTGGTTATTTAGTCGAACCACTCCCTATGACTCGCCCACGAAGTTGTTGTGATGGAAACATTGCCTCTATTTTTAAAAAGCTTTCCATAAACAGATTGGCGCGGGCAGCTAACTAAGATAGAGCGCAAGCTGGTGTGGGGTCCAGTTTTAATCTTCCTCATTGGCGTGAGGGCATAATGAGCTACCAACACCAAGGAAAAAACACATGTTTCTGATGGTCTATTTAGGAAATTGTCAACAAAAGGAATGTTGTCCTCATGGCAAGGGATGCAATGATGGTCTTTGCAAGGCATGACACTTTATTTTGGTCACAGAAATGAACCTCTAATGTGTAGGATGGGGATTGCAGGGACAGTGAATTTTTTTTTTGTAACAAAGGGTTTGGTAGTATTAATTCCAGAAGAAAGGTAGGGAGGCCAAAGAAGAAAGAAATCCATGAGAAAACCAGTGTTGCCCTTGTTTCATATAGTTCACCATTTTCTCATAAGAAGCCTATGTCAAAGAATAAACAAAAAATTTCCTTCTCTTCACGAAGCCAACCTAAGAAGAAAATTTTTATGATAGAAGAACCAATGAAAGTCAACCCTGATCTTCTTGCACCTAAGCCCGTTTTCTCACTAGTTGAAGTCAACCCTGGTATGAAAAGTTCAAGCCAAATTCCCGAGTCATCTCATCAAGTGCAGCCAATCAGTGGCACATCTCTCACTGAGTCCACCCTCTCACAAGTTTTTCTTTCTATTAAGAAAAGAAAACAGAAAATGAAAGAGCCTACCATAGAAGAAGAGCCTACCTTGGCTAAATTAGTATCCTCCATTTGTTCTTCGATCAAGAAGAGGAAAAAAAATGAGATACATTCCTATTCCTCATTTGAAGACAATAGTGATCTTGAGTACAATGAGTCAAAATATGAAGATGCAGTGTCTAGTAAGTTTATACATGGAGGAAAGAGGTCCAAATTAATCCCTAATCCCTATGTCAAAAGACCTCATACTAGATCAAGAAAGAAACTCAGGCTAAACACAAGCTGATTTCCAATCCTAAACTGAGGGTTGAAATTATCAAGATTGAAGAAAGCCCAAAAGACACAATTGAAAGGAAGAAGAAACATTAGGGGAATTTTGAGGTCTAAAATGGGCCTCCTAAGGAAATAATAAAATAATAGCTAAACCAATAAAATAATATTTATGAATTTGCAATTCACTTTTTGCACCACAATCCATGTAACCATAGTTAAATTCAATTCAAAAGTTGTGCCAAAATAAAATTAATAAAAAAATTGTATTGATGTGACTATAAATAAGAATGAGTTTTTCAAGAAAAAATCATTATCATTGAACAACTAATGCATTTGTCCTTTGTACTTAAATAACATAAAATAAAATATAAATATAAATTTATAAATTCTTAATTATTATATGCTATTAATTAAAATTTATATTATTTAAATTGTATAATAACATATAATTAATATACTATATAAAAATAATATAATATAATATAATAAATGTATAGGGATATGCATTGTTTCTTTCAAGAAATATGAAATGACAATAATATATTTTTATTCAAAAAGTGTGAGATGACATTTATTATGAGTACTTTAATTTGGCTTTAAAAGTAATTAGAGCATTACCATAGTTAGCCATGAGTTTTTATCCACCATTGAGAATGTGACAAGTAAGTACCTTTAACTCAAGCAATGGAACCCCAACCATTAGGAATGATGTCATCCCCTAAAATGTGATTGGTTCTCATAAAGTGAATTTTGATTGTACATTTTCCTTAGGAGGCCCATTTTTGACCTCAAAATTCCCCCAATGAAGCACAGTCAAAGAGAAAAGCACAGAAAAGGAGGTCTAATAAAAGGGTAACTAAAGCAGAAGCCATAAGAATCTTTGCTTCTATTTTGGACCTTTGATGAATGAAGAATAGGGATGACTTGGAGAAATTTTTTTGGGTAAATGTTCCATGTTTTTTGGTTATTGCTACCTTTTCTGCGAAAGTAGCAATTATTTTGAAATATCAGCATGTGATGGAAATGGGCTATTTTTTTTTTAATCATGATGGTGACATTAAACAGATGAAGTGGAGAGGTTATTCAGTTGCAATGGATTCTGCTAGGTGTCTTATATCTAGCCTTCTCCTAAATATTATGTTTCTCTTTTTCACATTTAATAGGAGACAACCACATGTCATTCCACTGTTTTTACACTTTTTGCTGAAGATTGGTTGCACTAAAACAAAAGAGTGGTCTTCAAATGGGCTGCCACCTCACACAACCATTTCAGAGTGACAACCTTCACGATGCCTTCATGATGTTTGTCTTGTTTTTAATGTAGCACTTTGTAATTAAGATTAAGGGATAAGACTCACCTCTTGAATGAGGTTGTAATGACTTTTGAAACAAATTTTCCTTTTTCTGTGGAAGATGACAGTATCATATTTTGTATATATGAAAAACTGATATGAAGTCAGGGTTGGTTGGTTGTTATAGAATTCTGACTTATATGATTTGTAATATTTTTTGTGAATGAAATGGAATGATACTACTAAGGACTTATTACCAATTTGTTGCGTGTATTGTCTACTTTACTTGTGTTTCCATGTCTCCTTTCTTCCAGTTACAATTTGCAAATCATCATACTGTTATGTGTTTTTTTTAGTCTCTTAAGCATGTTATGTGTTTTATTAGTTCTTGTTAGTCTCACACAGTGAGCATTCTTGATAAAATATATTTTATAACAGTGGAAGAGCATCACTCATGATAGTTATTCTTCATGATATTTCAGTGAGAATCTTGTCAGACTAGAAATAGCTTTCTCTCAATGGAATATTGTCAAACTGCTACATTTGTGAATTTCTACTAAATGTAATAGATTTCTGTTTTACAGAACTAATGATTCTTCTCTCATCTCACAATTTCCTCTCCTCATAGACTACAAATTTTCCCTCTGCTACCACATCAAATTACAATACCCTCATTAGTAGAACTGTGGAATTGACTGAAATCTCTTTTCAGTGAATCAGATTTCATACCACCTACCAATCTCATAAAACAAATCATTAAATTGCCTTAGAGTTTAGGATGTGTCTGGTCAGGTGCTTGTTGCAGTCCAAGTGTTCATTCCAGCGCCAACATCTTTTGGTGCGTCTTCCAAGAGACGAAGGCCTTGTAACGAAGTATTCTCCCAAGTCTATTGTTATGAATTGCTGATAATCAGTTCTTGATGTTGAACAAGAATTGGTGACCTGAAGAAGACTGCAAATTTGTTCACAAGGCGACTCCACCAAGAG
This sequence comes from Pinus albicaulis, assembly GCA_034641835.2. Taxonomy (NCBI): domain Eukaryota; kingdom Viridiplantae; phylum Streptophyta; class Pinopsida; order Pinales; family Pinaceae; genus Pinus; species Pinus albicaulis. Next base: position 381,391,285 of record CM076571.1, read on the forward strand.
GAAGAGGGGTTTGAAGACCTGCTTCTACAAGGAGGAATCAGAGATCTCCAACTATGACTCCAGTTGTTGACCCAGAGAAAAACATCAAAGAAGCTAAAGGAAAACAAAGATCAGTTGAAGCCACATCTCAATCGGTGAAGAAGGTACAAAAAAAGTATGTTCCAAAGCAAAAGGTACCTCTATCTACTTTATAATCTAAAGAGGTTTTAGTTTCAAAATATTCTGTTGAAAAATCTCAAGTTGAAGCCACTCCCCTAGAAAATAAAGTGGATGTTGTTAACCTAGGTTCAACTGAATATTTTTCTTACTCGTCACCTAGTAAATTTGAAATAAGTCCTGTTCTAGTCAAATAAGAAGAATTAATTTCTAAGTGTTGAAAATAAGTCAGAAGAGTTTGTGCTGATTGAAGGGGAATTAGAACAAGTATTGGATATTTCACCTTTCCTTGATAGGGATATTTTGACTGAAGAAGACTTCAAGACTATTTTAAATTTCCTTCAGACTCATTTTGAATACCAATCTCTTATCACCCCTCAGCAAGATTATTTTACTTTTTCTCCAAATCTGGCTGTTGGGTCATCTTCCTCTCATCCTTTTGAAGAGTCTGTACCTGAAGGTCTTACTTTCAACTTATCTGATTTCCTTTCTCAACAAAATAAGGCTGAGTTAACTCCATTCCTTCAAGAGACAACTTTAGATTCTTATTCTTCTACTGAAGGAGAAGTCAAGACATATTATGTTCATCTTTTTGAAAACCCACTCTTCTTAGTTCCAAAGCCTAAAAAATCAGTTCAAGACCCCCAATTTTTTGCGGTCCCAAATCAGAATTAAAATTCACCAATTATAATTCCTATTTCTCAAACATCTACATAAACTGTACATCAACAAAATATGGCCCAACCTGCCCTTACTAGGATGCAACAGATAGTGGCTGTAAGATATGTGCCACTTGTTCTCCCTCAACCCTTGCATCCAATTCCTCAAGGAGATTACCTAAAATATCTTCCAAAATACATTGGGGATGGAGAAGGAGTTTCTGCTGAGGAACATTTAGTGGCTTTCTATAGTTATGCTGACAAACAAAATATTGAAAATGAAGATGTCTAGTCAAGACTCTTTGTTCAGAGCGTGGATGGTGAAGCTAAAAAATGGTTTAGAAGTTTGGCTCCAAATTTAATAACAAGAATTGATGAATTAGAAGAGATATTTGTGAAGCATTGGGGTGATAGGAAAGACTGTTTCTATTATCATACAGAATTTGGAACTATGAAGAAGAAGGAAAATGAGTCTTTAACTGATTTTACTAAGAGGTTAAATAAGATTTATCAGAAAATTCCTGAAGAGATTAAACCCACTGAAACCACAGCTATAATAAATTTTGAAAATGCTTTAGATTCTGAGTTTGCTTTATGGCTGAGGGCTGTGTTAGCACCCAATCTGAACCTCAGGCTGAAAAAGGCAAATCAGGGTAACAACTAAACCACGCTCAGCCTTGTAGCTAGCCCTACAAGGACGGGAGAGGGCTCTCTCCCTAGAATATATATTCAATAACACAATAATGAACTGATTTTAGGCTAGGTATATAAATGGGAAAGGAGTTTTGATGAATTACTGAAGTTTCAAGGATGTATGGGACAAAAGGACAGTGTGAATTGAGGAATTAAATCAGGATACAGGGTATTTCATGGGGCAAGATAGGCAGGAGATTTAGCAATCAATTTCAAATAAGATGGAGTGGAAAGACTGTTGAGAAGTTGAAAAGGGCATAATAAATTAATCCTTTTCAAATAGAAGAAAACACACAGAGTATGAATGATTCCCCAAGGCAGAGCATATAAAATGGATTCTACCTTTCTAACTTGAAAACATTCAACTGGAAATGTTTATGAATGAATGGTGAAACATAACAATGTACATATGAAACACAAAGGAGAGACATATGCTAAAACTCATACCACATGGATCCCACAAATCAGAGCTGCATCACTTTATTAATTCCCTGCCAAATTGTACAATGGAGCGCAGAGCTCACTGCCACACTATTCCCCTACTTCTGAGTTTTCAGACCTCTGACTTTTCAGCCTCTTACAAATGATTAGCCTTTACAATAAATAGACAAATTTTGTGGGAATAGAGATCGATGGAAAGAGGAGAAATAATAACTGAAGATGGAAAACCAAGAGCCAATAATATCTTCGTAAAGGAAGAGCTGCGTTACATCTGGTCAGTGAGAAGGCGAAACGTTGTAATCATAGATCTTTTTGTACTGAAGATGTGACTGCTACCATCCTATTTTCGGCCTTTCTGACTGTTGCGTTCCATATGCCGTTTGAAGAAAAAGTGACATTTCATTAATATGCCTTTGAAATAAACTGAAATGAAATTACGCTTTCGTGAAGGGAAAATTTATTTTGAATGGGAAAAGGGAAGGGAAATGGGCGGTAACCATATGAAAATCGCAATCGGAATCGGAGCGGGGCGGAGAGATAAACAGACTGTAGTATGGCGCCAACGCAAATTGGAATCGGAGTCGGCAGGATATTATTTGAACAGAGAATGAAAGTTCCGATGTGCTTGGGAACTGGCCCTTTGTAATATAACAAAATGGATAAATTTGAATTTTACAAAGGAGAGGGGCATTTGGGTAATGAACGATGGAGGAATTAAATGGTGGGATCGGGGGTTACAATCGCAATCGGGGATCGGAGTCGAGAGATGGGCGGAGTAATATATATAAAAACCTCTGATGCGATTGGGGGAGGTCCCCTTAGTATGTGATAAATATAACCAAAGTTTTTGAATTAACAAAGGGGAAAGTATTTTATATATGAATGGGTGGAAGTACTAATGGTGGGCCCGACAATCAATCGCATCAGAGATCGGAGGGAAGAGGGGGAAATCACATCGGAAAGAAGGGATGTGCGATGCGATCGGAGGAGGGGCGCGACTGGGAGATCGAAAAAATACTTGCGATTGGGTTGGGACTTAGAATCAGAGGAGGGGTGCGATCGGGAGATCAGAGGAAGGACTTGCGATTGATCACGTCGGATTTTAGTGCAATTGGGGTGGTCGGAGGGCACAAATAAACGTTGCGATGCGAAAATATTTGCGATTGCGATGGGAAGCGGGGGGGGTTTTATATGATATAAAACTTTATTATAAAGTTTTATCATAACGTATGATGGGGAAGTGGTTATAAATAAATCGCATGTGTTTTTGTAATGTGATTTTATAATCGGAAAGGGGGAAAAGGGGAGTATTAAAACTTTAATAACATAAAGTTTTAAGGGGAAAAAAGGGGAATAGGGGGTATATGAAGGTATAAGGACTTTTGCTTCACTGAAGCATAAATTTCAATCCAGAAGTTAGTTTTGAGAGTGTAGTATACCGTTTGGAAAGCTCTTTCCGGTCTCTTTTTGCTGGATCTACTTGGAGAATGATTTGACACTAAACATGCTGTGAAAAACTTCTATGAAAGGCAGGGTGATGATCTTGTCAGAGATGGCAGCTTCTGAATTGTGACTTGAAGGGAAAAGTATTCTGTTTTCACCTCAAAACATGGTTTTGAGGTGAAAATTGCATCAAAATGAATAAATGATATCTTTGATCTTCCCAGTGCTATGATTTTGAGTTTATTGGCTTCCTCATGACCTTGCTGATCTTTATTGACACTTGACTCATTAATTTGACCATGGTGAGACCTTAGAGACTGATGAGACCCATCCTATGACCTACTGATATGATTTTGAGAATGAAAGTGACTAATGACTAAAGACCATAAGGAGGAAAATCAACAAGTACCTCGTTAGGAAAGACTGATAAAAATTAATACCATCAGTGAATCCATGACCTAGCGGAACAATGAAATTTATTCGGTATGAGACTCCTAATATGCAAATACAAAAGAGCAATTTTGATCACTAATGGTAGTATGACGAGACTCACACTAAAATTGGCTCCAATGGGGATGGTATCTCCTTGGAGGTGCCAAGAACACCGTAGACCAAGTAGCCTTATCCATTGGGCAATGGAATCAAAAATACTGAAAAACTGACACAATGCAGACTGACACTGACTCAAGACTAAAATTGAGACGATGAAATAAAACGAAAACATACACATAACATTCAAGTCTTATAGCCTTTACCTCAGGCCCCAAACTTCAATGACTATGTACTCTGAACTCTGATAAAAATAACATGGTATATACAATGATGATGACATAAATTCTGATCCTTTGTTTTCAACAATGGTAGCGCTTTAAAAGCCTACCATTTACTGCTCCTTTAGGGCAATCTTAGCCATCCATTTATGGCCGAGTAAGAAAGGCATTTTGTCCTCATTATGCTGAAATCACGTGTGGTCCTTTCCACAGTTTTTGAACTTATATGCTTCCTTTGTCTTCATTTACGGCATCCCATTTCAACACTATATCATCGAGTGAAACTTTTGCTTTTGTCTTCGTCATATATCTTTTAATCTTCTCCTATGTGAATAGCGTTCTGTGACACTTCCTCTCTTGTTTTAGAAGGTGGATCATTTGATTGATCCTTGACCGATTGTCATTTTCCTGTTGCCAACTTCTTGCAATAATCTCATAACTAGAATTTATCAGAGATGTAGGAAAAGACGACATCGGTACCATAAACCCATTTCGAATGGTGACATACCTATTGAACTTCATTGCTAACTCCTATGCACTTACAGTGCGTTGATGACTTCGAGCCAGGCCTTTTATATGGATAATAAGGCTGTCAGATAAGCCAATGCGATGTTGTATTTGTCACAGAAGTTGATCATCTTCTTGGATCGGAACGCTATTGCGTTGTCTATTACGATTTTGCATGGGTAGCCAAAACGAGATAAAATATTTGATTCCAGGAATTGAATGATTGCCGTGTCTGTTTCTTGCCTGGATGGGATGGCCTCGATCCATTTCGTAAAGTAATCTGTCCCTGTCAATATCCATCGGTGCTGCGCTGAGGACGCGGGATGAATTTCTCCTATGAAATCATGCCTCCGCTGCTGAAAGGGTGCGTTCACTGAAACTGGTTTCAAAGGGAGTGGAAGAAATTTCTTCTTCCCTTGGAAGATTTGGCATTCATGACATTTCATTACTATCTTATATAAATCAGAAAATAATGTGGGCCAATAATATCCTACTCTCAATACCTTGTTAGCTGTAGTCTTCCAAAACAAGTGACCACCACAGTCGCCTTTATGAAAATCGTGCATTACCTTCTGTGCCTCTTCTTCAACCAAAAAATTGAGCAGAACGCCTCCTGGATCTTTCCAATACAGAGGGTTGTCTAAAATGCAGTATTTTGCAGATTTTAGCTTCAGAGATATACCCTCACTCTTAGACATGCCGGTAGGAGGTGAAAAATGCTGAAGGACATAGACAATATCTGAATACCACGAGGACTGCAGAAAAATATCTGAAATTGGAACCAGCAAACTTTCATCTTCATCTTCTGCCACTGCTGTTATGAGGTTTATGTCTAAAGCATGCAGATTTGATTGGGCCATCAATTTCGCCAAGCCTTGGTCTTTGATCAACTTCGTGGGCTTGATCTCCAGATCGTACTCCAACATAACTGCTATCCACTTACCTCTCCGACCTTCTGGATCAGTTTGCATCAACACATCCTTCACTGCTGCGTTAGGGACATATGCTATAGTATGTGAATGCAGAATATAGACCCTGAAATCCTTCAATGCCTTGATAAGAGCCAATGCCTATTTTTCAATAATATTATACCTCAAAGAAGAATCTCTAATATTCCTACTGAAAAAGGAAATTGGCTTTTCGATCTCGTCTCTCTTTTGCATTAACACAACAGCTAAAGTATGTTCCGATGCAAACGAAAATATGATGAGGTCTTGAGTGTAGTCGGGACTGATCAAAACCGGGGCATTGGACAAAGAAAACTTTACCAGATTGAATGATTTGATGGCCTCCTCACTCCATTTAACAGTGTTGTCCTTCTTCAACATATTAGTCATTTCCCTCAGATGTTCAGCCAGATTGGGTATAAATCGGTGCAAAAAGTTCATTTTACCATTAAAAGCCTGAATCTCCTTCTTGTTTCTTGGCAGGTCTATGAGATGAATTTCCTCCACTCTAGCTGGATCGATGCGAATACCATCTTTGGAGATGATATGCCCCAGCAGCTTGCCTTCATCCATGGCAAAGAGACACTTCTTAGGATTGAGAGAAATTCCAAACTTTCTGCATCGCTGAAAAACAACTCTCAAATGGTGCAAATGCTCATCATCTGATCCTGAAAACACTGTCAAATCATCCAAATAAATAACCATAAAAACATCTTTTTCATTGGAAAAAGCGATGTCCATTGCACGCTGGAAAGTAGCTCCTGCATTCTTCAGTCCAAATGGCATTTTGGCATATTAGAAGGTTCCCCAGGGTGTTGTGTAGGCAATTTTATCTTGGTCCTTCTCATGCACCAAGATTTGGTTGTAGCCTGAGTAGCCATCAAGTAGTGACATCCTGGATGCTCCAACTACTCTCTGCAGAATATGGTCCATTTTTGGAAGTGGATAATTATCCTTTAAGGAAGCCTTATTCAAGTTCTGAAAATCTATACACAACCTTATTTCTCCAGTCTTCTTACGTACCGGGACCAAATTTGAAATCCAATCAGAAAATATAATGGGGACTATGATACCAGATTTGTACAACCTGTTTACCTCTTTTTCGATGGATGGCAACAGCTTCGGATTGATTCTTCTCAGCTTCTGTCTGAATGGATTTTGATCTGGCTTGATAGGAATAGTATGCTGGATTATGTTCTTATCATACCCCTTCAAATCTGAATAATCCCATGCAAATACATCAAAAAATTCAGAAAGAAACTTCACATACTTTTCCTTCGCTTCAGGGGACAATGCCTTTGACAATTTCACGAACTTGGGCTGATCAGGTGTTCCAAGATTCACATCTTTAACTCCTTTCTCCGTGGGCACCAAGCTTGGCTTCTTTTCCACATCGTCCTGATCAAACAACTCCTCTAAAGGTATGAGACCTCTAGGAATTACATTATCTTTCAGCTCCAATATGTCCATCTGGTTTGTTTTCAATTCTTGATCATCAACCACATACTCACCTTCTATGGGAGTTTCCTTGAATTTTCCGTCACCCTGCAAAAATGCGTTGATCTCATTATCATCCCAAAATACTTTCCAATACCTTAAATTGTCCGGAACAGAAGGCCTATGCTTGACATGGATCTCAAACTTGTTGCTGGAGTTCATCGAAATCCTCAGGTTACTTGTAGTAGTGGCAAGGGAATCAGCAATAAGATTCTGCATCCTGGGCACTGCTGTCAAGGTGTACTCTGGGAATGTCTTCGAAATGTCTAGAACTGCATTTCTGTATGCCCTTAGTCTTAGATGTTTAGCTTGGTATTCTCCTTTCACCTGCTTTATTATTAACTCAGAGTCACCATACATAGAAATTCTTTTCGCCTTCAACTTCTTCAAGATTTTGAGGCCTGCAATCAGAGCTTCATACTCTGCTTCATTGTTGGAGCAGTCAAAAGCCAACTTATAAGCACATACGCTAACATTACTAGGGACCTTTTCAGGCTGGAAAACAGGGCTCCGAATCCATATTCCAATACCTACTCCATCCTTACTAACAACTCCATCAAAATCCATACCCCATAGGCCTTCTTCTTCTTCTTGCAGATGCTGAAATTTAGTTTCTGCTTTCTCTTTACCTTGGCTGATTTCTGGCTGTTCGCTGTATTTTTGCTGCTGGGGGACAGGAGGCTCAGAAGTACTTGCTGCTTTGTCCTTTTCCTATTTGAGGACCTCTCTGAAATTTTCTGAAATCTCAGGTATCTCATCCACTTGTACCAACTGAAAATCCTCATCATTTAAACCACCATCTGAATATAAGACAAAAGACTCTAAATCTGTATGGATTGCATTGATGGGATGGTTTACTGGCTTGTATTTGCTAGTAATCATATATTTAATTTTCTTTTCCCTATATAACTTTCTCAACTGGCCAAATATATGGATTGTGGCATAAGAGAAGTCAAGCTGTATGGTCCCCTTAAGTTTTTCACCCCAAGACCTAGATAGAAGCATTCTGAACCATGGTGGGACATCAACAACAACTACATCCATTAAGACATTTTTGGCTGGGATTTGATCTAACGACACTACTAAATCTTTGATGAGACCAATACAATGGACCCTACTTGAGTCAAAATAATACAAATCATGGTATTTTCTAGTAAAATCAAGGCCTAACTTCTCCATGACAGCTTTGGGCATCAAATTATGTGAGGCCCTGGAGTCCAACATGGCGTTATGCAAGATAAACTCATGCAACCTAAGACTTAGGTAAAAGGGAGGGACTTCATTTTCTTCAGATTATTCTGTGGCTGGACCAAAAATAAGTTCAGGGTAGTCATCTTCCACATTAACCATATCAGAAAGAGGGTCAACTTACAAGACTTTAGACACCTTACTTTTATATACACTATTCTTTACCAACTCGGTCAGGGGCACAAACACTTTGAGTTTAGAAATTTCATTTTCTAAATTAAAGGAGGGAGCATTTTCTACCTCTTTAATGGGAGGGTCTTTCTTCTCTGTTTTCTCCTTCTCTATGCTCTACTGGCCTTTTTCATTTGTTGTGTGAGTAGTTGCGGGTGCTTTGCTGGATGAAGGATTGGCCGGCTCTTTTTATTTCTTCTGTGCCTCGTCCTCCATTTGGAGTTCTTTTCTTTTATGAATGGGACTCATTGTGATGTTTCTGTTCCTCAGGTAATACTGCCTTTGCTGGGCTGATAGATCATTCATATACCCTCTCTGGTAGTCGTCAAATTCTTCTTCTAACACTCCATCATTTGCCAAGATGAAATTTTCGTCCCCTCGAATGTCTGGAGTTGCCACTGTGTATTCTTCGTCTTTTGTGAGGAAAATGGGTGCACCATTAGCTGTGAAAAAATTATTGGTTTGAAACAGGGGACCATTGTCATCTGAGTCAGCCCCTTGCACATAGTTCTACTGTAATGGCGTTTTAATCTACTGCTGTGGTGCCGCTTGGTCCTGCGCCCTCTGTTCTCTTTGTCTATTTCTGAATTGCGGCTACTGTTGTCCTCTAAAATTTGGATTTATTATTTTAGTTTCAGGTCTGTCAGAAATCATCAACCGCTCAACCATCCTTTCCATTATACGAATCAGAGTGTCCATCTTGCTGTCAGAAGGGGAGGCTTCCTCTTTCACCACGACTTTCTTTTCAGCTCTGGCTCGAGCTCTTCTAGCCAGCAGATTAGCTTCAACGCTTACTGCTATCCTCTACATGTCTTCAAGTGATGGCGGATCTCTTTCACACAGTTGATATGCCATATCGACATCAAACCATCCAGAAACTTCAACATAGCTGAATCCACAGGAGGTTTGAGGTTAGCCGGAATAGTATTGTATACAACATTGAATCTTAAACAATAGTCTTACACTGTTTCACCCACATTTCTTTTAATATTGTCATATTCGGACATAATTTGGTGTGGATTCCTTTTCACCTCCCACCGGTCTAAGAACTGTGTGTGTAACTCCTGTAAAGTGCGAATCAAGCCGGCCGATAAAGCTCTAAACCACCTTCTAACTTCACCTCCGAAGATTTGAACAAACAACCTGGTAGCTACATTCTCTTCTTCTACTTCATGCAAGTAAAAAAAGTCATTCATCTTATCAACATGCTGCTGGGCTGTAATGCCCTGAGTGGCATCAAAGATAGGAATTTTACTCTGATACTTAGCAAGCATATCATTGAGAACTTGAGGTAAAACCAAGGGTGCATACCGAGCAACCATGACTCTGTGTGGATTTACAACAGGATTTGCAGGATTTGGGGGAGGTGTTGTTGGAGGAGATGATAATTGGGAGTTGATTGAAGGGGATGTTGATGAATTAGGAGGAGGAAATGCTGCTCCTGATGATTCTGAAGGCTCAGGAATATAATTTGCAGTGATGGACTGGGGAGAATTCGAAATGTAGTCATCAATGGAGGAATTCGCTCTTTGAACTTCAATATCCACAAGGAACTCTGGATCTAAAACCTTGTCTTCGAGTGCAGTTTCAGACTTATTTCTAAACAAAGAGAGCTCAAAAATCTCGTCAAAAGAAAGTTCTTCTACAAAAAACCACTCACTGGGCCAAGTATGGGACCTGAAAATAGGTGTAGGACTTAGTGATCCCTCCTATATTCTGACTATTCTTGGGATAAGATTTGGATTTTCAAACACAAGGGGAGGGTTTGGATCAGGATTAGCCCTTGTATATCTTCTTGAAGCCAGTGTGGTCAACTTACTACTGTACAATATTTATATCAGCCTAGAAAAATATGAAATATCATCATCGAGACTTTACAAGAGAAATATTACTGGGGTGATGAATCTTCTATGCAAAATTTTGTAGTTCCCCAGTATGGTCGCCAGAGATGTTAGCAACCAATCTGAACCTCAGGCTAAAAAAGGAAAATCAGGGTAACAACTAAACCACGCTTAGCCTTGTAGTTAGCCCTACAAGGACGGGAGAGGGCTCTCTCTGTAGAATAGATATTCAATAACACAATAATGAATTGATTTTAGGCTATGTATATAAATGGGAAAAGGAGTTTTGATGAATTACTGAAATTTCAGGGATGTATGGGACAAAAGGACAGTGTGAACTGAGGAATTAAATCAGGATACAGGGTATTTCATGGGGCAAGATAGGCAGGAGATTTAGCAATCAATTTGAAATAAGATGGAGTGGAAAGACTGTTGAGAAGCTGAAAAGGGCATAATAAATGAATCCTTTTCAAACAGAAGAAAACACACAGAGTATGAATGATTCCCCAAGGCAGAGCATATAAAATGGATTCTACCTTTCTAACTTGAAAACATTCAACTGGAAATGTTTATGAATGAATGGTGAAACATAACAATGTACATATGAAACACAAAGGAGAGACATATGCTAAAACTCATACCACATGGATCCCACAAATCAGAGCTGCATCACTTTATTAATTCCCTGCCAAATTGTACAATGGAGCGCAGAGCTCACTGCCACACTATTCCCCTACTCCTGAGTTTTCAGACCTCAGACTTTTCAGCCTCTTACAAATGATTAGCCTTTACAATAAATAGACAGATTTTGTGGGAATAGAGATCGATGGAAAGAGGAGAAATCATAACTGAAGATGGAAAACCAAGAGCCAATAATCTCTTCGTAAAGGAAGAGCTGCGTTACATCTGGTCAGTGAGAAGGCGAAACGTTGTAATCGTAGATCTTTTTGTACTGAAGATGTGACTGATACCATCCTGTTTTCGGCCTTTCTGACTGTTGCGTTCCATATGCCGTTTGAATAAAAAGTGACATTTCATTAATATGCCTTTGAAATAAAATTGAAATGAAATTAAGCTTTCGTGAAGGGAAAATTTATTTTGAATGGGAAAAGGGAAGGGAAATGGGCGGTAACCATATGAAAATCGCAATCGGAATCGGAGCGGGGCGGAGAGATAAACAGACTGTAGTATGGCGCCAACGCAAATTGGAATCGGAGTCGGCAGGATATTATTTGAACAGAGAATGAAAGTTCCGATGTGCTTGGGAACTGGCCCTTTGTAATATAACAAAATGGATAAATTTGAATTTTACAAAGGAGAGGGGCATTTGGGTAATGAACGATGGAGGAATTAAATGGTGGGATCGGGGGTTACAATCGCAATCGGGGATCGGAGTCGAGAGATGGGCGGAGTAATATATATAAAAACCTCTGATGCGATTGGGGGAGGTCCCCTTAGTATGTGATAAATATAACCAAAGTTTTTGAATTAACAAAGGGGAAAGTATTTTATATATGAATGGGTGGAAGTACTAATGGTGGGCCCGACAATCAATCGCATCAGAGATCGGAGGGAAGAGGGGGAAATCACATCGGAAAGAAGGGATGTGCGATGCGATCGGAGGAGGGGCGCGACTGGGAGATCGAAAAAATACTTGCGATTGGGTTGGGACTTAGAATCAGAGGAGGGGTGCGATCGGGAGATCAGAGGAAGGACTTGCGATTGATCACGTCGGATTTTAGTGCGATTGGGTTGGTCGGAGGGCACAAATAAACGTTGCGATGCGAAAAGATTTGCGATTGCGATGGGAAGCGGGGGGGGGGGGGGGGGGTTATACGATATAAAACTTTATTATAAAGTTTTATCATAACGTATGGTGGGGAAGTGGTTAGAAATAAATTGCATGTGTTTTTATAATGCGATTTTATAATCGGAAAGGGGGAAAAGGGGAATATTAAAAATTTAATAACACAAATTTTTAAGGGGAAAAAAGGGGAATAGGGGTTATATGAAGGTATAAGGACTTTTACTTCACGAAGCATAAATTTCAATCCAGAAGTCAGTTTTGAGAGTGTAGTATACCGTTTGGAAAGCTCTTTCCAGGCTCTTTCTGCTGAATCTACTTGGAGAATGATTTGACGTTGAACATGCTGTGAAAAAATTCTCTGAAAGGCAGGGTGATGATCTTGTTTGAGATGGAAGCTTCTGAATTGTGACTTGAAGGGAAAAGTATTTTGTTTTCACCTCAAAACATGGTTTTGAGGTGAAACTTGCATCAAACTGAATAAATGATATCTCTGATCTTCCCAATGCTATGATTTTGAGTTTATTGGCTTCCTCATGACATTGCTGATCTTTATTTGACACTTGACTCATTAATTTTACCATGGTGAGACCTTAGAGACTAATGAGACCCATCCTATGACCTACTGATAGGATTTTGAGAATGAAAGTGACTAATGAATGAAGACCATAGGAGGGAAAATCAGCAAGTATCTCATGAGGGAAAACAGATAAAAAATTACTACCATCAATGAATCCATGACCTAGCAGAATGGTGAAATTTATTTTGGTATGAGACACCTAATATGCAAATGCAAAAGAGCAGTTTTGATCACTGATGGCAGTGTGACTAGACTGACACTAACAGGCTGAAAAACCACAAACACTGACAACTATGCAAGTGGCTGCAATTGGAGTGCAGTCTAATCTCATGGCTTCTAATAAATTAAAAATAGAGGAAGAAAAGACAACAAAAGATAAAAATAAGATGAAAGAAGAAAAGCCTTCATCTTCCAAGTCTCTTTCAGTAGAAGAAAAGATCGATCAAATGTCAAATTTGATAAAGGAACTTTCCTCTAAGATGTAAAAATTAGAGGTAGAAAATAAACCAACTACTAGAGCCAATCAAAACGAAGCTAATACAAATTAGGCTCCCTTCAGGAGGCCTTTTTATACTCAAAAAATCCTACAGCGCCCAAGGAGGAATGTTGATGACCAAAATGTTTAGCCTACTTTGAATAATTTTGTTGAAGAAGAAAAACAAGGAAATGAAGAATAAAATGAATAAATAAACCATGACATGGGAGAAAATTCAAAGTCAACATCTTTGACATTGCAGGAATATGAAGATAGATCAAGAATTTTTTTGTTTTATGATTATATGAATGCTCAAATTTAGGCACATAATGATAAAAAACAGCAAGAAGTTCAAAACAGAAATTACCCTTTGAGGTCCAAAGGTCCTGTTCAGCAGCCTAAAAAAAAATCATATTTAGATAAACAAGCTGCTAAACAAAAGGCCAAGGTAAATGGGATTCCTCCACCTCAAAATTATGCCCCAATTGTTAAAATTACTGCAGAAAATAAGGAATTAGTTCCAATTTATTTTAGTTTCAAATATGAATTAAATAAAATCAAAATTCCAGTCCCACTACTAGAATTATTGAAAAATCCAGCATATAAAGAGTCTTTTAAGATTCCGTTGCAGCCTCCTCTCGCTCCTGATTCAGTCAACCTTGAGGATGAGCATCCCACTATTTATCTAGGTTGTCATGTCCAAGATCAAAATGATGATAACTCACCACCTTTCTATCTGTCACTCAATATACATGACAAATTTCCGCATAATTTTCTGTTAGATTCTGGAGGTTCCCATAATCTCATGCCAAAGAAAGTAATGGATGAATTGGGATTAGAGATCACCAACCAATACCATGAAATTTACACCTTTGACTCCAAAAAATTCAAGTGTCTAGGAGTGATTAAGGATTTGGTTGTTTCCCTTACCCAATTGCCTATGAAGATCTTAGTGATGGACATTGTAGTTGATGACATTCCTTCTAGATTTGGGATGTTACTTTCTAGCTCTTGGTATAAGAAATTGGGAGGTACCCTTCAGATGGACATGTCATATGATACCATCCCAATATTTGGAGGGGAATTCAGAAGGTTGTATAGGGAAACTCAAATGGCCTACATCATTAGTGATCAACACAACCCATTAAACCATCCCATATATTCTGAAGAAAATTAATTGGGGTCATCAATTCTGCACCTTGCTACTGATGATAATGATTTCCAGCCTGAAATAAGTGAAAAACATCACTTTCAAGGTGCAAATGATCAGCACTCAGAAGGAGGACAGATCTAGAAATTGTATTTTGACAGAGCCTCTTCAAGAGAAGGATCGGGAGATAGTGTAGTCCTCATTTCTCCTACTCATTAGAAGGTGACCATATCATACAAAATACAATTTTATACCACTAACAACACTGTTGAATATGAATCACTTGTGCTGGGTATGAAGGCAGTGAAAGATTTGGGAGTAGAAAAACTAATTGCCTTTGGTGATTAAGCAGGTGAGAAACAACTACCAAGTCAAAATTTCCAAATTGAAGAATTATAGGAATGAAGTCTTGGATTTGATTGAGCATTAATTTTCAACATTTAATATAAATTTTGTCACTAGAGAAGAAAATCAATTTTTTGATTCACTAGCTATTGTTGCTAGTAATTTCAAAGTTCCTATAGATGTCAAGGCAGTCTATGATGTTCAAATAAAAATAGACCTTCAATTATTGATAACATCAAGCACTAGCAAGTATTTGAGGATGACAGGGAGATTCATAAATTTTTAGAGTGTGTAGAAGAGTTTACAGACATACAAATTGATGATGAGCAGGAAATTGTTGAAAACCAAAATAGCATCCCTATTAAGAAAACCATGGCTGGTAAGAACATTATAGATCTGAAAACTAACTTTATTCCTAAGGGTTTGGTTCCTTTAGAAAGACAGTTTGATAATAATGATGTTTTTATCAAGCCTAAAAGAAAGGTTGATGGAGAGAGGACAATAGAATGTAACATTGGTAGAGAGTATCAACCAAGATTAGTCAAAGTGTCCAAATTCCTTCCTCTAGAAACCAAAACAAAATATATTAAATTGTTGAAGGAATTTGCTGATATTTTTGCATGGTATTATAGTGATTTTAAAACTTATGATAATAGCATAATGGAGCACAATATCCCTTTGAAAAAAGATTCAAAGCCTGTAGCACAACAAATTAGACACATCAATCCCCTGTCGCTCCCAATCATTGAGAAAGAAATCAAAAAATTATGGGAAGCAAAGATTATTTTGCCTTTGATATTTTCTAACTGGGTAGCTAATATAGTCCCGGTTCAGAAAAATAATGGAGAGATAAGAATTTGTGTTGATTTTCGCAACCTAAACCGGTGCTCCTTGAAAGATAACTACCCACTTCCCAAGATGGATTATATATTGCAGAAAGTTGTAGGATCCAAAAGATTGTCAATGATTGATGGCTTTTTAGGCTATAATCAGATTTCAGTTGACAAGCAAGACAGAGGAAAGACAACTTTTACCACACCCTGGGGCATATTCATGTACAACAAAATGCCATTTGGTTTGATGAATGCAGGTGCAACCTTTCAAAGGGTAATGGATATTGCCTTTGTAGGAGAAAAGGACAGATTTTTGGTCATCTATTTGGATCACATCACAATATATTCAAAATATGATGAAGATCACTTGAAACATTTGAAGCAAGTTTTTGACAAATGCAAAAATTTTGGTTTGTCCTTAAACCCAAAAAGTCATCTTTTGTTTTCCAAGAAGGTAATTTATTGGGACATATTGTAACAGAAAGTGGCATCTATATTGATCCGAGAAGAGTAGAGGCTATTCAGAAGATTGGTTTGCCAAGAAATAAGAAGGAATTGCAGTCATTTTTAGGGAAAATCAATTTTCTGAGGCTTTTTGTTCCTAACTTTGCAGAGCTGATTAAACATATAAATGTCTTGCTGAAAAAAGATGTAGAATTTAAGTGGCGAGATGAAGCTAAGAATTCTTTTTCAGAAATTAAGTATGTTTTGACTGAAGCACCAGTTTTGATTAGTCCTGGTTTTGAAAAGGATTTTCTATTTTTTTCATATGCTTCAGAAGAAACAATTGCAACTGTCTTACTACAGAAGAACAAGGAGGGTTTGGAGCAGCCAATTTCATTTTTTAGTCGTGCTTTAAGGGATGTTGAATTAAAGTACAGCTTGACTGAAAAACAAGCATATGCACTAGTTAAGGCTTTGAATTCTTTTTGAGTTTATGTGTTGCATTAAAAAATAATTGCTTTTGTGCCTGATATCACTGTTAAAGATGTATTGTTGTAGCTAGATACAGATGGAAGGAGAGGACGATGGCTGACCAAGATTCTGGAATTTGATGCTGAAATCAAACCAACTAAATTGATAAAGGGTCAAGGCTTGGCTCGCTTGATGGTTGAATCTAACTGCAAAGCTTTAAATCTGAATGTAGAGGCAGCTGAAGGAGAAGATGGAGAAGGTATAGCTAATTATCCTGAAATATTTAATTCATATTGGTACAAGGATATAGTTTACTTCTTGTTAAATTTTAACTGTCCACATGAAATGGAGAATTCTAAAAGGAGAGCTTTTAAATTGAGAGTTGTGAGGTATTTCATTTTGGAAGACCATATTTACTGGAAGGATCCTATTGGAGTCTTGTTAAGATGTATAGATGAAGCAGAATCCCAGGAGATTATGACAGAGATACATGCAGGAGTATGTAGAGGGAATTTATATTGGAGAGCCACTGCAGATAAAATCTTAAGAGTTGGCTATTATTGAGCAACTCTTTTCTCTGATGTCTTTGCCAAAGTCAGGAGTTGTGTCGAATGTCAGAAATTTGCTGGAAAACAGAAATTGCTACCATTACCTCTCATTCCTATTTTAGTAGATGTTCCTTTCCAGCAGTGGGGCTAGACTTCATCGATGAAATTCATCCACCTTCATCAGGATAGCATAGATGGATTCTCACAGCTACAGACTATTTCACTAAATGGATTGAATTTGTACCAACCATGAATGCTACTCATACGGTAATTATAAAATTTCTGTTGGAAAATATTATGTCAAGATTTGGTTGTCCACAGAAACTAGTAACCGATAATGCAATGGCCTTTAAGTCCACCAAGATGTTCAACTTTTGTCAACAATATGGGATTGAATTGACTCATTCCACACCTTGTTACCCTCAAGGTAATGTATTGGCTGAGTCATCTAATAAAATTTTAGTAAGGATTATTAAGAAAATGCTTCCTGAAAAATAAGAGGAATTGGGACACTCAGCTGATACATGCTCTGTGGGCAGATAGAGTAAGTGGTAAAAAATCAATTGGAATATCTCCATTTCAGCTTGTATATGGTAATGATGTTGTAATGCCTTTGTAATTAGCTCTTCCTATGATGAATTTCCTCCAAGATGAAGTTGATCATGAAAACCCATTTCAAAGGAGAATGCTACAGTTGATAGAGGCACACCAAATCAGAGAATCATTGCTGGAAAAAGTTCAGAAGTATCAGGCTAAAGTCAAATCTGTTTTTGATAAAAGAGAAAGCAACAGTTGTTTCAGGAGAATGATTTGGTGCTGCGTTGGGATGCTAGGAGAGAAGACCATGGTAATTTTGAAAATCTATGGTTTGGGCCATTTAGAATTGTTGAAGTTTTGGAGAATAATACTTTTCTTCTCAAACATCTGGATGATGATCAGCTCACTGGAGGCTCAATCAATGGCCATTTTCTTAAAAAGTTATTTATTTAGTAAGTCAGTTGAGTCACTCCATTTTAAATATCCGGTGTGATGTGTCAATAAAATCCATGCCCAATGGTACTTATGTCTGTATATATGGTCAGCCTTGAGTCCAGTATTTCAATGGTCAATCCTAGTCTTTATTTTCAAGAAGTATTCTAATTTTCAAGAGTTTTTAAGGCACTTAGTCTACAGTCCTTGAAGCCTCACAAGGAGGACTTCATCCCCAATAGGAGACACTATTAGCACTGAAAATTTTAATGGTGTAATTTCCATTGTGTCACTGTTTTCAAATTTTTATTTTCCTAGTCCATTTCCAAAGTTTGAGTCATTTCCAATAAAAGTTAAAAAGAGTCCCAACATCAAGGTATTTTTAAGTGAATAGGTGTCACAATGTTTTAGAGTCCTTAAAGTTAAAATTTCTATTTTGACTTATGTTAGTGTTGAAGGTTAGTTGATGTTTGGGTAATAAAATTGCAGTCATATGGTCTGTAATAATAGCTAACTTTGTTGCAAAGTCATTGTAAAAACAGTAATACAAATAAAGGCAGTGATTTCTCAGAAATAGAAGTCATGTATTCCACATAGTGAAAAGCGCAGCTATTTCACTGAGATTTTGGTTATCTCAATAAAGAGGCTACAGGTAAACATGTAATCATTTTTTAAAGAAAGCAAATTAAGACTTCGTGGCAACCAGAGTTCTTTAAAATCAAAGCATAGCCAGAATAAAACAACTTAAACAATAGAGTGGGAGATCCAGAGAAGAGCAGCAGACAATTTTTAAAGGAAGCTCGTCGGGAATTAGACTAAGGAATGATGAAACAGAGAAGAACCACATGCAAGAGGAGCGGACGACCATGATTCAATCACAGATCTGAAGGAGAGCAGACTGACGGCTGAGATTAAAGCGCAAATGGAGTGACTTAGAAAATCGTAGTTTTTAAAGTTTACCGTTAAGGCAATCGCATGGTATGTTAAGTGATTTGCGATGCGATGAGGCAAAGGGAGAGAAAAGAAGACTGTCAGATCTGGGCGCAGATCAACTATGGGGATTAAATCACAGATGGAATGATTTCACAAATCGCAGTTTTTAAAGTTTATCGTTAAGGCAATCGCGTGGTATGTTAAGTGATTTGTGAAGCGATGAGGCGAAGGGAATGTGTCGGCATAGCGCACCAGTTCGATTTCACAAATCACATAGTTTACGGTTTAGCCGTTATCAGTGTAAAGTTAAATTTGTGGGCGACCAAATTGTGATTGCTTCTGATTGGTCACCAGGTTGTGGAGCCCAAGAACCATGGTTTCATATGTAATGCATGTTAAAAGATAGTTTCTTGTTGCATTAAGACTTATACAGGGAAGAAAGCATGGTATGAGGAATATGATATGTAATGATAAGGTGGAAGTGTGAAGCTTAGTGGGATGACTCGGTGCCAGATTTTGAATCATTTCAAAAACGTGTCATTGCTCTTTGTCGTAATTGCTGGCACGAAATTAGAGAAGAGAGATCAGTGATCACTTAACCTGAGGCCTCTGTGTATGACACAGGTAAACAAAAACCAATCTTACAGCAAGCAGTCTCAGGTTTCACAGCAAGCAGTCTCAGGTTTCATGGACATCATTGCAACTAGAGTTCAACAGTTGTATTCGTAAGAAGTTTAGTTGTCGGAAAATGGGGAAAGGAGGAAAGGTAAATAGGTCAGATCCTGTTAACACAAGAATTTTGGATGCAAGGGAAAAATCACAATTAAAATCTGTAGGTTGGTATAAATTCCTCCAGAATTTTTCTGGGGAGAATGTGGCACTGGCTCAAGCTTTCGATGGTGAAAAGGTTAGGTTAGGCAGAAAAAAATTCAGCATTTCCTTGCCTATCATATCCCATGTAACTCGATATTTTGCAACTGGTGAACGTTGGTTTAAAATCAAGAATTTTCTGAAGAAGTAAGTTCCTACCTTAAGCCCGAATATGCTCATATTTCTTGTTTCAAAGCCGAGCGGCAGCATGTTATTACCTCAGTCCAGAAATACATCACATGCGAAGGGAGGTTTTCTTCTGTTCATCATTATTAGTTGATATTCCTGGCCCACATTTCAGGAGAAAAACCTTTGAACCTACCCCATTTTCTGTATAAATCTCTGCTTAAAATTTCCCTCAATCTATAGAAAATTTCAAACTATTCCTTGCATAATTTGTATCACAGAGGGCTGATTAAAATATTAGTTTTCTATCATCTGAAAAAAGAATAAAATTACTAGGGATAGATTTTTAAGAGAGGAAGGGTTTGGAAATATTAATTCCAGAAGAAAGGTAGGGAGGCCAAAGATGAAAGACATCCATGAGCAAACCAGCGATGCCCCTATTCAACATAGTTCACCATCTTCTCCTAAGAAGCCTATGTCAAAGAATAAAGAACAAATTGCCTCGTCTTCACGAAGCCAGCCTAAGAAGAAAATTTTCATGGTAGAAAAACTAGTGGAAGTCAACCCTGGTCTTCTTGAACCTAAGCCTGTTTTCTCACCAATGGAATTCAACCCTGGTATGAAAAGTTCAAGCCAGATTCCTGAGTCATCTCATCGAGTGCAACCAAACAGTTGCACATCTCTCACTGAGTCCACCCTCTCACAAGTTTTTCTTTCTCTCAAGAAATGCAAACAGAAAATGACAGAGCCTACCTTGGCTAAATTAGTATCCTCCATGTGTTCTTTGATCAAGAAGAGGAATAAAAATGAGATACATTCCTATTCCTTGATGCAGGAGCATCGGGATTAGCCAGCAATGTGAAAACTTGTTCACATGTTGTGGCTAAAAAAGGTGAAATTCATTGACTGTTGGTCAAAATCAGTTTTACTAAGAGGGTTGGAATTTTCAAATAATTTGTTATAATTTATTATTGTAATAAATGAGAGACTATCTTATTTTAGATTTAGAGATAGATTTGTTAGCATAGGTGTGCATGAGAGCTAAGAGATGAGGATTGTTGTTAGATCTCTAAAAAAATAGAAAATTGTTTTTAGATATTGTTAGAGAAATTATTTGAGTAATAAAAGGAGGATAAAGTGTGATGAGCGAGAGGTTGGAGAGGATTGGAGTGGAGTGAGAGCTCATATTGTGCGTGTGAACTGTGTTTTGTGTAACAGAGGTCATTTCCTTGTATAATCTGGCCTAAGGCCAAGACTCTGTTCTTCTGTATATTATGAATAAAATTAATGTTGTGTGCATAATCGTATGACAAGCCCATGGAGGCTTGAGTGTTTGATTTTCCATGTATTTGATTGAAGTGGTTGTGGCCCTGTGTTTTTATTCTTAACTGTAAGAATTCCCATGTTAAGGTAAATCTGGCATAGCTTGAGTTCGTGAGCAGAAAATCCCGTTAACACAGAGAATTGGCGAAAAAAAATAACACTTAGCGGAACCTTTGAACATATTTGAAATAATATATAGATTGATTTTGGGACTCATCGGGTCCGTGTAAACCCATCTCATTAGGCCGGATAGGTGTTCCATATTGCATCACGTTACAAAGGAGTGTGGACGAGAAGGATTGTAAAAGTTGCTTTGAAGTGATATCGGGTCCGGTGGATATCACATCGCTTACGGGAAGCGACGTCCAACCACTGCGACTTGCGATCGCCGATTGGCATCGCATCAAAACTGTGGAAAACGCCGATAGTTGGAGACCCGCATTGCTGAACGCCGATACTACGAATTGATCTGAGCCGTCCGATCAGCCAGATCTGGGGTTGTAGCGATACACATAAAATGGTTGGAAAAGGCGTTCAAATGTTGTTTTGAATGGTTTAAAAGGGTATATTGGGACTCGAAAGAGAAAAGAAATATTTTTATGCCTATTCAAAGACTTTTAGTTCCGAAAGGAACAAGGAGTGATTATTGGGTTGTATAGATCCATTTTGGGCTTTATTTAAATCCATTGCTGTCGCTGCATCAAATTTTTGGTATCAGAGCCAGAAGAAAGAGGTGTTTAAAGCGAAGATGCTACCAAGAAGAGGAATTGGTCGAGGAAGACCAAAACCAAATGCAATTCTGTTACAAGAAGTGCGGAATTTGCATGCATGAATGGAGACAATGGAGACAGCCCAAAGAAGAGTGCCTGATGATGGAGCCAAGAGTTCTTCAGAAGAATCTGCTGCAGATGTGGAAGAAGTAGAAGAAGACAATGAAACTGCCAAAGTCCTCAAGATGCTGGAAAAAGTTGGAAGCAAACCCAAGATAGAGATTCCTATGTATGAAGGGAGTCTGAATGCAGAGGAGCTTATGGATTGGATCAGATCCATAGATCAGTACTTTGACTATGAAGAGTTTGAGGATAATAAGAGGGTGAAGTTTGCAGTCACTAGATTGAAGGGTCATGCAGCCATCTGGTGGGACGAGGTACAGACATCAAGAACGAGGAAAGGGAAATCTAAGATCAAGCAATGGGATAAAATGGTAAGTAAACTGAAAGCCAAGTTTTTTCCTAAAGACTATCATTTGAATCTTTTTAAGCAATTGCAAAATTTGAAACAGAAAGGAATGTCTGTTAAGGAGTATACAGAAGAATTCTATAGATTAAGTATTAGAACAGGGCATGTAGAAGATGATGTGGAAAAAATAGCTAGATATATAAACGGGTTAAGGTATGAAATACAAGATGAGATTAGCTTGTTAAGTCTGAAAACTGTTGAGGATTCCTCTCAAGCAAGTCTAAAGGTAGAGGAGAAAATATTGAGGAAACAGAGTCAAAGGAACATAGGAAAGAGCTCAGCAAGAGGTAGAGGAGATGCCAGATCCAGAGGAACACAACATCAACATGAAACAGGAAGTTTGAGTGGTAGATCACCACAGAGGGGTGAATCTAGTAGAGGAAGATTCGCGCCCAGAGGAAGAGGGCGAGGGAGAGATGTTAGGTGTTATACCTGTGGATATGGGGACACATGTCATGGGACTATCCTCATAACAAATTAGCAAGCCAGAGGGTGCAAATGTGACTGAAGCAGAGCCAGAACCACCTCGACTTGTGGAGAAAGAGGAACCACCTGAAGAAGGTGAATCACTGATATTTAGAAGAACTTTTCTTAGAGTAGAAAAGGAGACTGGAGAACTTGCGCAAAGGAAGAACTTGTTCAGAACCACATGTAAATCAAAGGGTAAGTGTTGTAAGGTCATAATTGATAGTGGTAGTACTGAAAATCTTGCATCCACAGAGATGGTGGAAAAGCTTGGGTTAGCAAGGACACCAAATCCTGCACCTTACAAAGTGTCTTGGTTACAGAAGGACCATCAACTCATTGTGACAGAGCAATGTAATGTGGAAATGCAGATCGGCACATACAAAGACGTGATCCTATGTGACATAATGCCCATGGATGTATGTCATATATTATTGGGAAGACCATGGAAATTTTATCGGAAAGCGATTCATGATGGGAGAAGGAACACATATACCATAGAGAAGGATGGAACTAAGCACACGTTGTTGCCAGTGAAGAATGATGTTGATAAAGGACTACTTGAAAATAGTATCATGTTGATAAGTGGTAAATAATTGCTACAGGAGGTCGACAAAAGCGAGGAGTTGCACTTCGCTATCGTATGGAGGCCCAAGGTAATCTTAAACTCTACGAATTTAAATATGTTCCTGAAGAAATTCAAGTTGTGTTAGATAATTTTATGGATATCATCCTGGATGAATTACCGAATGAATTACCACCGATTAGAAGTGTTAGCCACCATATCGACTTAATACCAGGAGCAAGTCTACCCAATAAAGCTGCATATAGACTAACTCCCCAGGAAAACGCAGAGGTTGCAAGTAAAGTATAGGAACTGATGGACAAGGGGCTGATCAGAGAGAGTCTGAGCCCGTGTGCTGTGCCAACGGTACTTAGTCCGAAGAAGGGAGGAGAATGGCGCATGTGCACAGATTCCAGAGCTATCAACAAGATAACAATCAGGTACAGATTTCCTTTGCCCAGAATGGATGATTTAATGGACTGTTTAAGTGGATCCAGGTACTTTACTAAGATAGATTTGAAAAGAGGGTATCATCAGATCCGGATTCGGGAAGGCGATGAATGGAAAATGGCTTTCAAAACAAATAGTGGACTGTATGAGTGGTTAGTGATGCCTTTTGGGCTCACTAATTCACCCAGTACATTCATGAGACTAATGAATGAGGTCTTGAAGGAGTATCCAGGCATTGAAAAAGTGGAGGCATTACTTACTGTCAAAGGAATTCATCTTATATTCAGATAATCATGCTTTACAGTTTATTAATAACCAGCCAAAGCTAAATCAAAAGCATGCCAAATGGGTGGAATTTCTACAAAGTTTCACTTTTGTAATAAAGCATAAAAGTGGTAAGTCTAATAAAGTAGCAGATGCATTGAGCAGAGTAAGTTTTCTTTTGCAAGAGTTTAAAGTAGGTATTGTAGGTTTTGAGGAAATGATAGAAATGTACAAGGATGATGAGGATTTTAGAGACATCTACACAACAGTTTAGAATCCAGTGAGCCATAATAGAAGTCAGTGGATGGACTACCTTATTCAAGGAGGCCTGTTATTTAAAAGCAACAAGTTATGTATTCCTAAATGTTCCATGAGGGATAACATAATCAAGGAGAAGCACAGTGGAGGGTTATCTGGTCATTTTGGACAAGATAAAACCTTCGCTCAGGTGAATGCTTTTTATTACTAGCCCAAAATGCAAACTGATGTTAAATTTTTTTTTGAGAAATGCAGGGTATGTCAGTATGCCAAAGGAAGGAGTCAGAATACAGGACTATATCAGCCATTGCCCATACCAGGTCGACCATGGGATGCAGTTAGTATGGACTTTGTTCTGGGTTTACCAAAAACTCAGAGGGGAAATGATTCTATTTATGTTGTAGTAGATATATTTTCTAAAATGGCACATTTTATTGCTTGTAAGAACACTAGTGATGCAACACACATAGCAAATTTATTATTTTTAGATATTGTAAGATTCCATGGTTTACCTGTAAGTATTATATCAGATCGAGATACTAAATTTGTAGGGCATTTCTGGAGGACACTTTGGAAGAAACTGGGAACTAAACTCAGTTTTAGTTCAGCATACCATCCTCAGACAAATGGACAAACTGAAGTAGTGAACAGGAGCTTGGGGAATATACTAAGGATTTTGGTACATCAGAATCCCAAACAGTGGGATTTGGCATTAGCTCAAGCTGATTTCGCTTACAATGATACACCAAACTGAAGCACTGGAATGAGTCCATTTCAGATTGTCTTTGGAATGCATCTGAGAGGAGTATATGAGCTTAGGGATTTGGGAAAACAGGAAGCCAGGAGTGCAAGTACTGAAGATTTTGTTGAACAAATGCAGAGGTTACAGGAAGAAGTCAAAAGTAAATTGCAGGAAAGCAGCAGTAGATACAAGCAGAGAGCAGATCTGAAAAGAAGAGAAAAGGAGTTTCAAGTAGGAGATTTATTCATGGCATATTTGAGGAAAGAGAGATTTCCTACAAAAACTTATAACAAACTGAAAATGAAGAAGATAGGACCTTGTAAAATTAAAGGGAAATTTTCAGCCAATGCATATGAGATTGAGTTGCCAGAAGGGATTGGAATATCCCCCATTTTTAATGTTGCAGACTTGTATCCATTCAGAGAGGCAGAGACCGAGCTGTAGAATGAAGCCACAGGTGATGAAGTTAAAACCGTGAATTCGAAGGAACAGGTACCAAAAGCATTCAAGAAAGAAGTTGAAGCTATCTTGGATCAAATAATATCCAAGAAAACCCGAGGCTAGACATATTTCCAGTATCTAGTCAAGTGGAAGGAGCAGCCAATGGAAGATTCCATTTGGTTGATAGCAGCTGAACTACAGAAATGCGGAGTAAGTCCTGAAATTTTGAAGGACAAGTCTTTTCTTCCCCGGGAGTCTGATGCAGGAGCATTGGGATTAGCCAGCAATGTGAAAACTTGTTCACATGTTGTGGCTAAACAGGGTGAAATTCATTAACTGTTGGTCAAAATCAGTTTTACTGAGAGGGTTGGACTTTTCAAATAGTTTGTTATAATTTATTATTGTAATAAATGAGAGACTATCTTATTTTAGATTTAGAGATAGAGTTGTTAGCATAGGTGTGCATGAGAGCTAAGAGATAGAGGATTGCTATTAGATCTCTTAAAAAATAGAAAATTGTTGTTAGATATTGTTAGAGAAATTATTTGAGTAATAAAAGGAGGAAAAAGTGTGATGAGCGAGAGGTTGGAGAGGATTGGAGTGGAGTGAGAGCTCAGATTGTGCGTGTGAACTGTGTTTTGTGTAACAAAGGTCATTTCCTTGTATAATCTGGCCTAAGGCCGAGACTCTGTTCTTCTTTATATTATGAATAAAATTAATGTTGTGTGCATAATCGTATGACGAACCCGTGGAGGCTTGAGTGTTTGATTTTCCATGTATTTGATTGAAGTGTTTGTGGCCCTGTTTTTTTATTCTTAACTGTAAGAATTCCCGTGTTAAGGTAAATCTGGCATAGCTTGAGTCCGTGAGCGGAAAAGCCCGTTAACACAGAGAATTGGTGAAAAAAAAAATAACACTTAGCGGAACCTTTGAACAGATTTGAAATAATATATAGATTCATTTTGGGACTCATCGGGTCCATGTAAAACCATCGCATCGGGATAGGTGTTCCATATCGCATCACATTACAAAGGAGTGTGGACACGAAGGATTGTAAAAGTTGCTTTGAAGTGATATCGGGTCCGGTGGATATCACATCGCTTACGAGAAGCGACGTCCAACCACTGCAAATTGCGATCGCCGATTGGCATCGCATCGGAACTGTGGAAAACGCCGATACTTGGAAACCCACATTGCCGACTGCCGATACTGCGAATTGATCTGAGCCGTCCGATCAGCCAGATCTGGGGTTGTAGCGGTACACATAAAATGGTTGGAAAAGGCATTCAAACGTTGTTTTGAATGGTTTAAAAGGGTATATTAGGACTCGAAAGAGAAAAGAAATATTTTTATGCCTATTCAAATACTTTTAGTTCCGAAAGGAACAAGGAGTGATTATTTGGTTGTATAGATCCATTGTGGGCTTTATTTAAATCCATTGTTGCCGCTGCATAAAATTTTTTGTATCAGAGCTAGAAGAAAGAGGTGTTTGCAGCGAAGATGCCACCAAGAAGAGGAATTGGTCGAGGAAGACCAGAACCAAATGCAATTCTGTTAGAAGAAGTGCGGAATTTGCGTGCACGAATGGAGACAATGGAGACAGCCCAAAGAAGAGCGCCTGATGATGGACCCGAGAGTTCTTTAGAAGAATCTGCTGCAGATGTGGAAGAAGTAGAAGAAGAAAATGAAATCGCCAAAGTCCTCAAGATGCTGGCAAAAGTTGGAAGCAAACCCAAGATGGAGATTCCTATGTATGAAGGGAGTCTGAATGCGGAGGAGCTTATGGATTGGATCAGATCCATAGATCAGTACTTTGACTATGAAGAGGTTGAGGAGAATAAGAGGGTGAAGTTTGCAGTCACTAGATTGAAGGGTCATGCAGCCATCTGGTGGAACGAGGTACAGACATCAAGAACGAGGAAAGGGAAATCTAAGATCAAGCAATGGGATAAAATGGTAAGTAAACTGAAAGCCAATTTTTTGCCTAAAACTATCATTTGAATCTTTTTAAGCAATTGCAAAATTTGAAACAGAAAGGAATGTCTGTTAAGGAGTATACAGAAGAATTCTATAGATTAAGTATTAGAACAGGGCATGTAGAAGATGATGTGGAAAGAATAGCTAGATATATAAGCGGGTTAAGGTATGAAATACAAGATGAGATTAGCTTGTTAAGTCTGAAAACTGTTGAGGATGCCTATCAATAAAGTCTGAAGGTAGAGGAGAAAATATTGAGGAAACAGAGTCAAAGGAACATAGGAAAGAGCTCAGCGAGAGGTAGAGGAGCTGCCAGATCCAGAGGAACACAACATCAGCATGAAACATGAAGTTCGAGTGGCAGATCACCACAGAGGGGTGAATCCAGTAGAGGAAGATTCGCGCCCAGAGGAAGAGGGCGAGGGAGAGATGTTAGGTGTTATACCTGTGGAGAATGGGGACACATGTCATGGGACTGTCCTCATAAAAAATCAGCAAGCCAGAGGGGTGAAAAAGTGACTGAGGTAGAGCGAGAACCACCTCGACTTATGGGGAAAGAGGAACCACCTGAAGAAGGTGAATCACTGTTATTTAGAAGAACATTGCTTAGAGAGGAAAAGGAGACTGGAGAACCTGCGCAAAGGAAGAACTTGTTCAGAACCACATGTAAATCAAAGGGTAAGTGTTGTAAGGTCATAATTGACAGTGGGAGTACTAACAATCTTGTGTCCACAGAGATGGTGGAAAAGCTTGGGTTAGCAAGGACACCACATCCTGCACCTTACAAAGTGTCTTGGTTACAGAAGGGCCATCAAGTCATTGTGACAGAGCAATGTAATGTGGAAATGCAGATCGGCACATACAAAGACGTGATCCTATGTGACATAATGCCCATGGATGTATGTCATATATTATTGGGGATACCATGGAAATTTGATCGAAAAGCGATTCATGATGGGAGAAGAAACACATATACCATAGAGAAGGATGGAACTAAGCACATTTTTTTGCCAGTGAAGAATGATGTTGATAAAGGACTGCCTAAAAATAGTATCATGTTGATAAGTGGTAAATAATTGCTACAGGAGGTCTAAAAAAGCGAGGAGTTGCACTTCGCTATCGTATGGAGGCCCAAGGTAATCTTAACCTCTATGAATTTAAATGATTTGCCTGAAGAAATTCAAGTTGTGTTAGATAATTTTATGGATATCATCGTGGATGAATTACCAAATGAATTACCACCGATTAGAAGTGTTAGCCACCATATCGACTTAATACTAGGAGCAAGTCTACCCAATAAAGCTGCATATAGACTAACTCCCCAGGAAAACACAGAGGTTGCAAGGCAAGTATAGGAACTGATGGACAAGGGGCTGATCAGAGAGAGTCTGAGCCCGTGTGCTGTGCCAACGGTACTTAGTCCGAAGAAGGGAGGAGAATGGCGCATGTGCACATATTCCAGAGCTATCAACAAGATAACAATCAAGTACAGATTTCCTTTTCCCAGAATGGATGATTTAATGGATTGTCTAAGTGGATCCAGGTACTTTACTAAGATATATTTGAAAAGCAGGTATCATCAGATTCGGATTCGGGAAGGCGATGAATGGAAAATGGCTTTCAAAACAAATAGTGGATTGTATGAGTGGTTAGTGATGCCTTTTGGGCTTACTAATTCACCCAGTACATTCATGAGACTAATGAACGAGGTCTTGAAGGAGTATGCAGGCATTGAAAAAGTGGAGGCATTACTTACTATCAAAGGAATTCATCTTATATTCAGACAATCACGCTTTACAGTTTATTAATAACTAGCCAAAGCTAAATCAGAAGCATGCCAAATGGGTGGAAATTCTGCAAAGTTTCACTTTTGTAATAAAGCATAAAAGTGGTAAGTCTAATAAAGTAGCAGATGCATTGAGCAAAGTAAGTTTTCTTTTGCAAGAGTTTAAAGTGGGTATTGTAGGTTTTGAGGAAATGATAGAAATGTACAAGGATGATGAGGATTTTAGAGACATCTACACAACAATTTAGAATCTAGTGAGCCATAACAGAAGTCAGTGGATGGACTACCTTATTCAAGGAGGCCTGTTATTTAAAAGCAACAAGTTATGTATTCCTAAATGTTCCATGAGGGAGAACATAATCAAGGAGAAGCACAGTGGAGGGTTATCTGGTCATTTTGGACAAGATAAAACCTTCGCTCAGGTGAATGCTTTTTATTACTAGCCCAAAATGCAAACTGATGTTAAATTTTTTTTTGAGAAATGCAGGGTATGTCAGTATGCCAAAGGAAGGAGTCAGAATACAGGACTATATCAGCCATTGCCCATACCAGGTCGACCATGGGATGCAGTTAGTATGGACTTTGTTCTGGGTTTACCAAAAACTCAGAGGGGAAATGATACTATTTATGTTGTAGTAGATAGATTTTATAAAATGGCACATTTTATTGCTTGTAAGAACACTAGTGATGCAACACACATAGCAAATTTATTATTTTCAGATATTGTAAGATTGCATGGTTTACCTGTAAGTATTATATCAGATCGAGATACTAAATTTGTAGGGCATTTCTGGAGGACACTTTGGAAGAAACTGGGAACTAAACTCAGTTTTAGTTCAGCGTACCATCCTCAGACAAATGGACAAATTGAAGTAGTGAACAAGAGCTCGAGGAATATACTAAGGATTTTGGTACATCATAATCCCAAACAGTGGGATTTGGCATTAGCTCAAGCTGAGTTCGCTTACAATGATACACCAAACTGAAGCACTGGAATGAGTCCATTTCAGATTGTCTTTGGAATGCATCCGAGAGGAGTATATGAGCTTAGGGATTTGGGAAAACAGGAAGCCAGGAGTGCAAGTACTGAATATTTTGTCGAACAAATGCAGAGGCTACAGGAAGAAGTCAAAAGTAAATTGCAGGAAAGCAGCAGTAGATACAAGCAGAGAGCAGATCTGAAAATAAGAGAAAAGGAGTTTCAAGTAGGAGATTTAGTCATGGCATATTTGAGGAAAGAGATATTTCCTCCAAAAACTTATAACAAACTGAAAATGAAGAAGACAGAACCTTTTAAAATTAAAAGGAAATTTTTAGCCAATGCATATGAGATTAAGTTGCCAGAAGGGATTGGAATATCCCCCATTTTTAATGTTGCAGACTTGTATCCATTCATAGAGGCAAAGACCGAGTTGCAGAATGAAGCCACAGGTGATGAAGTTCAAACCGTGAATTGGGAGGAACAGGTACCAAAAGCATTCAAGAAAGAAGTTGAAGCTATCTTGGATCAAAGAATATCCAAGAAAACCCGAGGCCAGACATATTTCCAGTATCTAGTCAAGTGGAAGGAGCAGCCAATGGAAGATTCCATTTGGTTGACAGCAGTTGAACTATAGAAATACGGAGTAAGTCTTGAAAGTTTGAAGGACAAGTCTTTTCTTCCCCGGGAGTTTGATGCAGGAGCATCGGGATTAGCCAGCAATGTGAAAACTTGTTCACATGTTGTGGCTAAACAGGGTGAAATTCATTGACTGTTGGTCAAAATCAGTTTTACTGAAAGGGTTGGACTTTTCAAATAGTTTGTTATAATTTATTATTGTAATAAATGAGAGACTATCTTATTTTAGATTTAGAGATAGATTTGTTAGCATAGGTGTGCATGAGAGCTAAGAGATAGAGGATTGTTGTTAGATCTCTAAAAAAATAGAAAATTGTTGTTAGATATTGTTAGAGAAATTATTTGAGTAATAAAAGGAGGAAAAAGTGTGATGAGTGAGAGGTTGGAGAGGATTGGAGTGGAGTGAGAGCTCAGAGTGTGCGTGTGAACTGTGTTTTGTGTAACAGAGGTCATTTCCTTGTATAATCTGGCCTAAGGCCGAGACTCTATTCTTCTATATATTATGAATAAAATTAATCTTGTGTGCATAATCGTATGACGAGCCTGTGGAGGCTTGAGTATTTGATTTTCCATGTATTTGATTGAAGTGGTTGTGGCCCTGTGTTTTTATTCTTAACTGTAAGAATTCTCATGTTAAGGTAAATCTGGAATAGCTTGAGTCCGTGAGCGGAAAAGCCCGTTAACACAGAGAATTGGCAAAAAAATAAAAAAAATAACACTTAGCAAAACCTTTGAACAGATTTGAAATAATATATAGATTGATTTTGGGACTCATCGGGTCCGTGTAAACCCATCGCATCAGGCCGGATAGGCGTTCCATATCGCATCACGTTACAAAGGAGTGCAGACGCGAAGGATTGTAAAAGTTGCTTTGAAGTGATATCGGGTCCGGTGGATATCACATCGCTTACGAGAAGCGACGTCCAACCACTACGACTTGCGATCGCCGATTGGCACTGCATCAGAACTGTGGAAAATGTTGATAGTTGGAGGCTCGCATTGCCGACCACCGATACTGCGAATCGATCTAAGCCGTCCGATCGGCCAGATCTGGGGTTGTAGCGATACACATAAAATGGTTGGAAAAGGTGTTCAAACGTTGTTTTGAATGGTTTAAAAGGGTATATTGGGACTCGAAAGAGAAAAAAAATATTTTTATGCCTATTCAAAGACTTTTAGTTCCGAAAGGAACAAGGAGTGATTATTGGGTTGTATAGATCCATTGTGGGCTTTATTTAAATCCATTTTTTCTGCTGCATCATTCCTTGTTTGAAGATAGTAGTGATCCTGATTACACAGATTCAGAAGATGAAGAGGCAGAGTCTAGTAAATTTATACATGGAGGAAAGAGGTCCAAATTCATTCTTGATCCCTATGTCAAAAGACCTCATACTAGACCAAGAAACAATCTCAGGCTAAACATCAAGTTGATTGCTAATCCTAAAATGAGGGATGAAATTATCAATATTGAACAAAGCCCAGAAGACAAATTTGAAAGGAAGAAGAAAGCTCGATCAAAGAGCCAAGTACAAAAAAATAGGTCTGATAAAAGGATGACTAAAGCAAAAGCTATAAGAATCTTTGCTTCTATTCTAGAACTTTGATGAATGAAGAATAGGGTTGACTTGGAGAAAACCTTTTGGGTAAATGTTCCATGTTTTTGGGTTTTTTCTACCTTTTCTGCGAAAGTAGCGATTATTTTGAAATATTAGCATGTGATGGAAATGGGGTACTTTTTGTTTTGAATCATGATGGTGACATTAAACAGATGAAGTGGAGAGGTTATTCAGTTGAAATGGATGCTGCTAGATGTCTTATATCCATATTTCTCTGAAATATCATGTTTCTATTTTGAAGGAGACAGCCACCTGTCACTCCCGCTATTTTTACACTTTTTGTTGAAGATTTGTTGCACTAAAACATGAGAGTGGTCTTCGAATAGGCTGCCACCTCACACAACCATTTCGGAGTGACAACCTTCATGATGTTTATCTTGTTTTTAATGTAGCACTTTGTAATTAATATTAAGTGATAAACCTCACCTCTTGCACGATGTTGTAATGACCTTTGAAATAGATTTACCTTTTTCTGTGGAAGATGACAGTATCATATTTTTTTTATATATGCCAAACTGATATGAAGTCAGGGTTGGTTGGTGGCTATAGAATCTTGACTTATATGATTTGTAATATTTTTTTTGAATGAAATGGAATGATACTATTGAGGACTTATTACCAATTTGTTGTGTGTATTGTCTACTTTACCTGTGTTTCCATATCTCCTTTCTTCCAGTTCCAGTTTGCAAACCATCATAATGTTATGCGTTTTTATTAGTCTCTTAATCATGTTATGTGTTTTATCAGTTTTTGTTAGTCTCACATAGTGAGCATTCCTGATAAAATATATGTTATAACAGTGAAAGAGCATCACTGATAATAGTTATTCTTTATGATATTTCAGTGAGAATCTTGTCAGACTATAAATATCTTTCTCTCAATGGAATATTGTCAAACTGCTACTTTTGTGAATTTCTACTAAATGCAGCAGATTTCTGTAATACAGACCTATTGTTTCCTCTCATCTCACAATTTCCTCTCCTCATAGGCTAAAAACTTGCACTCTGCTACCACATCAAATTCCAATACGCTCTTTAGCAGAACTGTGGATTTGACTGAAATATCTCTTCAGTATATCAAGGGTTTATACCATCTTCCAATCCCATAAAACAAAACATTAAATTTTTTTTAGAGTTTAAGATGTGTCTGGTTAGGCGCTTGCTGCAATCCAAGTGTTGATTCTAGCGCCAAAAGCTTACATACCTTGGATCTTATTACATGTTCTCTATTATGGATGGCTACGCCATACCACATATTCATGTATCAGAGATACTAGTCATACTTGATCTTGTAGGTCTTCCGATGGCGGCATTTTGGTTTGGGCATGTTCTCGTAAAGCACATGGTATCGTAAAGTTTGGCGTTAAGTCTTATGCCACGGTTTGAATACACCAACGATTAATGTTTATGCATGTCACATGCCACGGTAAAGGTTGTCACAGTCAACGGTTACCGCATATAAGAGTAGAACACTTCCTAGTGCAGGGTTCTTGCAACCCAACCACAGTGGAAATTACACTCCAACCCCAATTAAAACGCAGAGTCAACCCATTTGGCACGTAGAGATTGTTTAAAACCAGCCCAAATCCAATCCTTATGAAGAAGCTAAGTGGCACATTTTGGCTAATTCATGGCTGACATAGGCAAATTAAGGGAGCGATAATTTGCACCTAGTGCGACTGGAATATCGTCGACGCAATGCGAATTTGTCGCTCCATGTGGCCGAAAATTTTTGAAAATTTAGGACAGATAGCATGGAAGTGAAAATTGTAGGAAAGTTAGCAGAAAACTTCATTCGAGCATGTTTCATTCAACTTTTTACCTTTTTGGGAGCAGAAAGAGCCCAACTAGGGGTTTTTGACTATTCTGGAGCCATTGGAGACATTGTGTTTTAGCATTCTGAGCACTGTAACTTGATGTAAACACACATTTTTTAGCATAATAAAATAATCCCAACATTGGAATCTATACCAACAGATGTAGAACATGAGGGGTGAACCCCTTCATCATTTATTTTCTTGTGTATACTGCTATGGTATTGATGTCTTCTTTATTTTCTGCAAAACTGAGTTTTAAAGCATGCTAATGTGTTAATGAAATTGACATAAGTGTTTAAAAACCCTAATCATTTCACTTGAAAATTTCACCATAAAATCTTAAGCTTTCATATAAATATCAGGAAGTCTAGAAGCAACAACACTTCCATCTTTATATTTTTCAGTGGTAGGCTTCCTTGTTGCCATAATTTTGCTTTCAAATTTCTTGCAAACCTGAATGCCTTCTCCAATGAATCAGGTTCCCAAAGGTGCACCTCATGTTGGATGTTATCCTTTAAAGTCTCTATGAAGACATCAATCCCATGCTCCTTTGGAATATCATTTACCCTTATATTTAATATTTTGAAGTCCTCAATGTGCTTCGCCATTGAACCCTTTTGTTTGAGATTTATCAATTGGCTAAAGAAGGTGTTGCTCTTTGTATCCTCATAATGTGTTATCATTTCCTTCGTAAAAATTGACCAAGTGACAAGTGGTTTATGACAACAAATCCATATATACCATACAAATTGGTTGGGATCTAAATATAAAGTTGCAATGCATACCTTTTGTGTGTCTTTCACATTATGGAGATCAAAATATGGCTCCTTTTGTAGTATTAATTTTATCGGATCTGTTGAGCCTCCAATTTGCCATAATTTTGTTGATGAAACCATCCATTTTCGCATCATTCCATTTGTTAGCCCCCCTATAAATTTTTGACAAAGAAAAGTAGGGGGCTAAATTGTTTTTGAGCCTTCAAGGAATGCATCTCCCCTGAAGACACATCATCCTTGAAGTCTCCTGTGCCTTTGCCTTTGATAAATTTCCCTCTGCTGACTCCCTTTATAAGGTCTCATTGATTACATAAATTCTACTCCAAAAGGCCTACATTAACCCTTATATCCTTGCAGAATGTCCCTTTTAACCTTTTCTTCATTTGTCAAAACCCCTTTTCTTTACCCCAAAATAACCCCCCTAATCCTTCTAAACCTCTCCAAAAATTCCCCCTTTATGGTCCCCTTAATCTCCCCAAATCCCCTTGAAAACCCACCTTTACCCTTTGTCTAGCCAAATTCTCACCTTTTTTCCCTATCGCTACCCTCCTTTGGCTTTAAAATGCACTAAAATGGGTTAAAAACCCACTTTCAACATTAGAATAGGGCTAGCACCTTTCGGCCAGCCCCCTCGGCTTTTCTTCCACCTTGTGACCTGGGTGCCGAAACCAGGCGCTAACCAAAAAAGTGCTTATCACAATTGGTATCGGAGGCAATATCAACCGTTGATCGGCGCAGATCGAACGATCTGTGTTAACTCTGCAGCACCCGTGGTCTACCCTGTCATTCCACTCCGATCGCCTTTCAGTCGTTCATATAACCACAGATCAACGGTCCGCAGTACATCCGTCCCGGTGGTCCCCGCCGCAAACACTGTACATAAACCACCCGGTTTCTATCGCACCACCTTTCGAAGGAAGGCGGTTTTTTCCCATTGCCCAGCGATTCCACTGATCAAACGACGCGTGTCAGGCGCACTGTTTCAAAACCGCTATCTCATCGTACGTTATCGTTTGGTACAGGACGCAGAGAAATATCGCTTTCAGCCATCTGATCTGCAATCGCCCATCCAACGGTTGTCGTTCCACGGAGCTGTGCACGAGTTAACGCATGGTAGCCGTACCCCTGGCCCATAGTCCATTGCCCTCCAACGTGATTTCCACCGTCGATCTCCGCCGAGATCGGACAGTCCAGATTTAATTGCCCCGCCATTGACCGCCCGCCGTTGACCCGGGCCTGCCACGTCATCCGTCCATGTATGTTCATCATTTTTCTCGCCCGTCCCCTTTATAATCTATTCAAAGATTAAATTTTAATGTTTTTTACGTTAAACGTCTGCCTCAACACCTTCCACTGTTTTTCGCCAACCTTCACCAGAGCATTTCTCCACCATTCCTCTGCATTTTTTCGTCGTTTCTCCGTAGTCCCACTGTTTTTTCGTAATAGGTTTTCGTGTTTTGCAAGGTTACCAACAGTAAATGGCCACCATGATTCAGGGTTTCTGTCACAGCGACAGAAAACACAGGGAAGAGTGTGCACAGAGATCGTATCATGGAGAAAAGCTCGGGATAGTGCTCTGACACGACTTCCATTAAAATAATAGGGTTTGACCCTGTAAAACTGTCCCAGAGCCATTAAAATGTGGATTTCACAGTCAGAGATTTAAATTAAGTAGCAGAGAGCTTAAGGCACGCAAATGAAGATATATAAGGCTTATGTTCAGAGATTTAAAGGTAAAGAATCAGATTGAAGACCCCTGGATCACGCAGAAGGTACAGCACGAAAATTAGTGTGTCAGGGTTTCTACAGCAGCAGAATGTTTTTTCCTAAAAAGGATGGAGCACCCATGCAGCTTTTATTATACGTCGTGTTCCTAAAGAAATTTCCACCCTGACAACAGTCTGAAGCTACCAAGAGCGTTTTTTTCATAAGTATGGTAGACTTCTCAGTCACTCATTTATCTTCTGTTTATTCACCAGAAGTACTACAAAGCACTCCAACCAAAGTGCATCAGAGACATACCTGGAGGTAATGGAAACCCGACGAAGACCACTCTTTCACCCAAGGGTGTCCCAGATTAATGCACAGAATTTATACAGAGTGGGCTTCGGCCTTCTTCCTCTTCTGAAGTTTTTAATGTTGCATTTAGTTCTTCACCTACCTTCTCTGCTCCTCTGGAGCTATAAATCCATGAAGAAACTCATTGTAAAGGTTGTTGATCAGTTATCAAAGAACTGCAAGTAGTTTCTTTTGAGACACGGTCTCTGTGTAAAGTTGTAAGATAGGCTGAGGAATATGATTTCAGACTGAGTATTCAGCTATTGGCAATGTTTTACTTGACTGGTATTGTTTTTTAATATGACAAGCACATTTCTTTGGATCCTAATCTAAAGCAGCGGTGATATTTTCCTATCTCTGTGTTTTAATTCGTTTCATTTCATTTCTACTGGCTTGCATCAGAATATTGGCATAGGATTTACCCTTGTTAGGTACCCTATGTTTCTGCTCTCCTTGCCATTAATGTTTTTCTTCTGAATGTGTTATCTAAGAATTGATTTCAGTTGATTTAACCAGTGTAGTGGATGTTATTGCCTACTCTCTGATGTATGAATTAAATGAATTCTGTTCTTAGATGTTTCTTGTTAAGGATTTAGTTGAAGATTTGGGAACACTGGGGATTAGAGTTAGCCCTGTCCACTAGGATCGTTGTGCAACCAGCTGGTCTTTAACTTTGTGTTCTAAACCTTTACTATTCCTCCTCTCTTATCATTCCATATCACACAATCATCTTTAAGATCCAATGTTTTAGATGACTAGCCCAATTGAAAGCCTGCCTGTTGAGTAGCAAGAAAATCCTTTCCTGACTCCATTGCCCAATGGTCTTGAATGCTTTCTGGAATACTTCATCTCTGCCTTATCCCTCTTTGCTCATCCTGGTCTTACATTGAACCCTTCTCTCCTGATAACTAGCAACCAAAAAAACTATCAAACAAACAAACCTGAGCCTTATAACTAGCCTAACATCTTAAACTTTGAGCTTCAAAGACATATACCTTTGACATATCATATAGAGATCCCTCTCTAGACCCAGGAGGGCTAGATCCTGAGGTTTGAAAGTGGTTTGATGTTGTCTCATCTTTTGGGATTCCCAACCTTTCCAAAACATGGGAACCCCAACACCATTCACCCATTGTCATCATTTTTAGCCATATTTCTTCATAAGCACACCAAATTCCCGCATACATGTTTACGTGGTTTATTATTATTATTTCTATTATTTTTAATGAATTAAAGAGAATTATGCATGCTTTTACTAATGATGGTTTGGCAGTTCAAGTTTATACAGTCTTCGTAGTTGTCT
The DNA here is from genome assembly GCA_034641835.2 of Pinus albicaulis. Classification (NCBI taxonomy): domain Eukaryota; kingdom Viridiplantae; phylum Streptophyta; class Pinopsida; order Pinales; family Pinaceae; genus Pinus; species Pinus albicaulis. The sequence continues at coordinate 381,429,903 of CM076571.1, forward strand.
CCATGGTTGAGGTAGTAGCACCACTCTAGAATGAAATCCAATGCATTGAAATTGTTTCTAGAAGCTCCAATATGGATTTTTTTTGGTCAAATTCCACCCAGCTCACACATGTGGACCTCCAGGCAAAGATCAAGGGAAAATCATAGCATTTTTTACCAGTCAACTTCAAATGCATTTTATGAGAACAAGAAAGTGAATATCACAAAACAAAAACATGGGTTTGTTCAGAACATGCCCAATTAAGTTCTACACGAGCATTTTTACCGACTTTATTACCATTTGGGAGATATTTCGGGTTCTTGCGAGCCATATTTTGTAGTTGTGTGAGCAAACATTGTGCCCATGTGTCAATAAGTGCCCATTCAATAAAATAGAGGTTGGAATGGACTGTGCTTCATCAAATTTGTGGCAAATAGGTGCCCATTCAGTTTTGATATTTAGCCATATGAATCTCCATGAAGTTACATAGCAACCCCTATATAAACACTCCACTGAAACAAAGAGGAGAGGTTAATTTTCTGAAGCATATTGTGAAGTTTTAAAACTTTATTTTTTCATTCCTTTTTAATGAAGAAGTACCTTGCAGACTTGATGCACAACTAACTTTTGGAGTAAATATTTGACCGCTTGTTTGTGGAGGGCCCCTGCAAACAGTGAAGGTTTTGCATTTTCTGTTTTTAATGTAGTTGTTTTCATGTTTTCATTTTATCATTTGATGTAGTTATTTTTCAGAATTCCAATTTGTAATTTGCTATAGTTACTTCCATAATTTCATTTTTTTGTTTGATGTAGATGCTTTCATAAGTCTTATTTTCTCATTTGATGTAGATTCATTAATATTTTCTTTCGAATTGTCAAATTGCAGAGGATTCATAGTTTTACTTCTAGAGGAGCAATGATTTATTTTAGAGTAGTTTTACAAGTTCATGAGTGGTTTATTTCAAGAGCATCGAGTGATTTCTTTTCCAGTTTTTGAATGAGTTTATTCCAATAGCATGAGTGATTTCATTTCGAAACAGTAGAGATTGAGTGATTTCCTTTCAGCATATGAGTGTGTTCTTTTTTGTTCATGAGTGATTTCTATTCAAGAGCTATAGTGATTTCTTTACAAGTTGCATTGCCATAACATTTCATTTCAAAAACATAAAAATGTATAAATTCCCTTTTCTAGAATTTGATTTTATCTTCATGCACAAGAATATTAGAGAATAAGAATTTTTAGAGGCTAACAAATAAATTAGTTAAGATTTCTTCATAAGATAGAGAAATTTTTCCCCGGATGCGGGTGCTTAAATCGAAAAAAGAGGTGGCGGCTCCGCAGCGTGGCACATGGCCTAGCCACATGGCCATGCATGGTGCCCGTCCTGCAGCAAATAAATCCTCCAACTGCTCACCTCACGCCATCAATGTTGTCTCTGCCTCCCGCTTTAATGTTTTTCTGGTCCACAAGCCTGCGAGATACTTCATGGTGCCTCTCCCCTCTCCTCTGTCATTCACCTCCTGTAGCCTCAGTCTCTCAGCTCTCACTGCTCATTGCTCCTCTATGACCTTCAAGATCCTCTGTGACATTCATACTCATCTCGCCTCGCCGCCTCTACACACTAGCCACCCCACTGCCTCTCCCCTGGCTCACGCTCATTGCTACTCAAGCATGTCGTGGAGGCACAGGATGAGATGTCATCAAGGCCGTGGCAAAGGCCAATCCTCATGCCCGCCCATTTAAATCCATGAAGATAGTCACTCCCCTCCTCATGAGGACAATTCATATCAATTTCATTATGACTGCACCCTGGACTGCCCTCGAATCATGGCCACCCTGACTGTGAGCTTTCAGGAAATTCCATCGAGCTCTGTTGGCTCTGGTTCGAGAAAGTGTCTCAGGAAATCAAGATTCTCATAAGTCTGAGGCGTTGCTAGTCAAACCAGGAGCACACTCCTCTAGCAGTGAAGGCAGCGGTAGCGGTAGTCCAGAACGTTTTGTTGATGAAAAGAGGGATGGCAGAGGTAGCCTTGTGCGCACCGCTACCACGCCCAATCCCAATGCACAGCATTCTAAGAAAGATGAGGATTCATCGGATGACTACAAGTGTCTCATCATCAAAGAGCCTCAGCCTCAGCCTCATGACAAGTAGCATGTCATGCAACCTCAGTAACGAGAGGTTACCTCTCTTTGTGTTGTTCCATTTTTCTGATGTCATGTTTTTTCAGAACTTTGCGATAAACTCTTGGTCTTTTTTTTTTTAATGCTGGTTTCCCTACTCAGGGAAGCAATTTTTGGACCGATTTCCCCATCTGGGGCAGTCACATTTTTGTTTTTCTAAACTCTGCTCCCTACGAAATTGGCTAGCATAGCAACTCCAGAGGAAAGTTTTGAATTTTATATTATGTGCAAATTAATAGATTAGTCTTATTTCAAAAAAAAAAAAAAAAAGATAGAGAAAGTTTGTTTCAGTTTTTACAGAGTAGAAAGCATGTTGATTTTTAGAACTTAGTTGTAATTTAAAATTTCCAATTTCATTAGGAACATAAGAATAAAAACATCTTTAGAAGTAATCTCTACAAATCCAATCATCACACCAATAAACTAAATTAATAAAAGAGGCTTATAGCATATATTGTGCACTTGCACATCACAATTTTACCAACTTCATTCGATAATTTAAGTAATCAATTTAAGACAATTAAATTGACAAAAAAATTTGGTGTCGTTGCTGGGGAAGTGTAAATAGGAGCCTTTTTCTTTTCATTAAAAAAAAAAACTTCAATCACCTATCACACCCACTATATCATGGGGTGCAGTAAGAGCCACACATCCACAACATGAATTCTTATTTTTACAGGTAGAAGAATATGTGACAAAGCAGGTTTAAGAAATGGACGAATATGATGAAAATGAGGAAGATCCTTTTGGATTTCCCATTCAACGAACTGATGTCTATGGTCATATGAAGAGAATCCCTCCATCTGTATTTCCTAACTGCAAAGGTATGAGTTTAGAAGACCCGGAAACCTTTCTTTTTGAATTTGAAATAATTTGAAGATCTTATGGATACTCATTACACATTCAAAAATTGGATTTATTTCTGGAAACATTGAAGGATATAGCTCTTAGATGGTTCATGACTTTAGGAACAAATTATATAAGGACATGGGATGATATGAAAAGAGTATTTTTGGAAAAATATAAAGATTATTGCATACACCATGACCTTAGAAATTAAGTCTTTAAGATGAACCAAAAAGAGGATGAAAGCCTAGAATATTTAATCGAGATATTTACTTCTACTATCAAAAGATCTAAATTGCATAATTTAGGACCAGACACATTAAAAAATATCCTACTAAATTCTATAAAGGATGAATGGATTGATATTTTCAATCTAGTGGGAAAAGGAGATGTCTATCAATTGTCATTTCAAGAGATTTGTGAATTGTGCAAGAACATATCAAGAGGAAAAGCAAAGTATGTAAGATCCTCTCAAGATCCATTTATGGCAACAGTAAGTAAGTCGGCATCAGGATTGGTAAGTCAAACTGAACGTAACAATTTTCTAAACATTCTTGGTAATTTAAATGAACAAACTCACATGCTAAGAATGCAAAACAAGCAAAAAGTTGAAAATGTTGCTTTATTTTTCCCTAAATGTACAAAGAAACATTTTTTGCATGAATATCCACTTGATAACATTAAAATTTGTAAAATTTGTGTAGGATCACATACTACTGAAGATTTCCCATCATTACTAGGGTTGAAGGCAGTTTACCAGAAGGATAATGGAGCGAATCAAGAAAAAGAGCAACTCTGTTATGTAGCTCCAAGAGGACTATGACAACCTCATCAACCCAATATGATGCAATATCCTTATGCACAGTTTCAAGGTTATGCACGACAATCTCAAAGTAATTGGCAAACACCCTTGCCTTGGAAACCTTGGACATCTCAATCCCAACCTCAAAACCAACCTTAGAAACCTTAGCCATCTCAATCCCAACCTCAAAACCATTCTTGGAAACAAAGTTGGCAAAGACCCTACAAAGGAAATCCATCATATCCTCAATATTTCCCTCTCTATCCTCAATACCACTATCAATGTTATCAATACCATTCATCTCCACCACAACATCAATTTCACCATCAATCAACCTCAATTCAAACTTTCCTATTACCAACCACACAAGCACCCCAAAGATCCATTCCCACTACACTACCTGCACAACCATTTTGAATCCCCAACAATAAAACACCTCAATTCACTTACAATTTTGAGGTATTGCAAAATGATTCACCAACTGCCATTGAAGAACAGCAACCAGAAGAAGATTCAAATAAGGTCCAAGAATCATGGATGCTTGTTGATAGAGAGTAGTTGTTGGAACCTAAGATTGAAAATTTTCTTGCATGCCTATCACCAGATTCTATGAATGAAGATCACATCTTTGAATACTTGCATGTCATGATAGCAGGAAGCTAAGGAAGACAAGATTACATTGAATCTTAGTTCAGGGCAGTCATCAAATCCCAATGCTCAATTCTTCATTATCTTCTGACATCATCTCAATCAAGGCAATTGGTTTCTCATATATTGGTACATATTAAAGAGTATATTTCAAACTTGGATATGATTTTATCTATCATCTTGTTACAAACATGGTTCCATTGGAAGTATTCATATACTTGAACAAGATTTATTTTTCAAGTAGAGTAGGACATATAAAAAATAAAATAAAATAAGTAAAGAGAAAAATAATTCCTATTGTGAAAACCAGCTTGCTCGCGCAATTGGACATGAGCTTTGCTTGAAAACAAGGAAACTGGCGAGCAAAGTTCACAATAAGTTCTGCAATTTCATGAAGGTTTCAATATTTTATTATGGTTCTTCAAATCATTTTTGGTTCTATGCTCAAGTTGGATGGTGTGGAATTCCTTAAGGTCCATCTTCCAACAGAGCTTGTACCATTGACCTCAACACATTATATGGGATCACGATCAGAGATTATTTGGAGTACCTTGGAACTTGCATACATCAATGGCAAGCCTCCTTATTGACAACAATGGGAATACAATAATGTCTCTTGATTGTCAAATCTTGCAAGTGACTCAACATCAACACTTTCATCCGTCCCTGTTAAGATGTACTCACATACCTTGACACTGATTTACATTATCGGTGAGTTGTCTCATATTGGTTAACGATTTTCATCATTGATCAGTAATCCAATGATTTCTTCCCATGCTCAACTTCGACACATTCATTCACAAGGTAAGAATTGTACCATGGATTTTGGCTTTGATGAAAACTAATGGTTTTATGGAATCAACAACAACTTGTAGCAGTAAATTTTATTGGTTTCTTGTAGCAGCATGTTCATCTTTTTTTTCATTCAAAAACAACATGATGGCACCATTAAAATACTTTTTCATTCATTTTCATTTTCAAGAAAAACAATAAATTTGGACCTATTTTAGTAAATATGCAGTATGTTTCATGGTTTCTACTTCAAAATGCAGTACACAATCCAAATCAGGAGTTCAAACTCGAAGAAAATAATTTTCTGTAAAAATTGACATTTTTTTGCTACAACTAAGGAAAGTTGTAGTTTTTGCAGCTATTGTTGTAGCATATTTTTCCAGATGCAGTTTTGGCACAAATATTGCAAGAGATTGGAGCAGAAATTTAAAAAAAAAAAAAAAAATTTGAGCTTCTGGTTTTTCTCATAATATGATAAATTGAGTAAGATGCAAGCATAAATAAATAAAAGTGCAATTTTTCAGGGCTTCTCAGCAGGTTTTAAATGTTTAAGTTCAACAAGAAATTTTAGCACCTACACTAGTGTGGGACCAGGAGGTCCAAGAAGCACCTATGCTAGTGTGGTACCACAGGTCTTAGCAGCACCTACACTAGTGTGGGACCAGGAGGTCCAAGCAGCACCTACGCTAGTGTGGGACCACAGGTCTTAGCAGCACCTACACTGGTGTGGGCTAAATTTGGTGCATGTTTATTTTAGTTATCCCTTAATCAAGATGGACAATAAAATGTAATCTAATCTCAAAATAACTTGTAATAGTTAACTGAGTGTGATAAACTCATTTATCTCATGAACTCTCAGTTGAGGGTAGTTGGTGAGGCATGCAGAGTAACTATAGTTGTAATAGAGTTTGAAGTGTAGTGGTGCATTAGTTAATGCAAGTTGTAATCATTTTAACTCAGTTAAGTGAGTTAAACTCAATCGTGCTAGTTGTAATTGTTTTATACACTAGTGAGAGATCAAGTGAATTAAATATTATTTAATTCACAATCAGTGATCTCACATGAAGCTGAGGATTTACTATTATTAGCTGCATGCATGTCAGTTCCAGTGGAGACCCAGTTGAGATCTAGGTGAAAGGGGGGTTGACTATCAGTTGTAGGATTATTAGGTTGCACCCATGCAACCAAACACCCATTGGATTTCCCATGATCCTTGCGTAGTCAAGGAAGGAAAAAATTCCTAAAGAATAGGGATTTCATTCCACATGAATTGCGCAAGCAATGTAGGATGTCAGGAGGCAAAAAATTGGCCAAGTATTGGTAATTTCTATCTAGGACAGTGTAAGACAATTAGCTGAGTACAGGAGGGATATTGTGAGAAGAGTTGTATGTAATTGTTTCATGTATCCATGTTGAATATACAATAGAAGATAGTGGGGTTTTGAGCAGCAAGATTTCCCTGGGAAATTATCTGTGTTGTGGTTTGATTGATTCTTATTTGCTTCATGTGATTGGTGATTGTGTTTTTAATTCCGCAATTGATTTGTAGAAGTGATTCAGTATCTATCTTTAGTGCATTGTTAGATCAGATTGAATCCATGATATACATGCTTGTTGTATAATTTCTACATGGTATCAGAGCACAAGAAATCATAATAGTGAAGAAGGAGTTGAGTTGGTGACTAAATAGAATTCGAATTTGCAGAAGACTTTCTTGGTGCTACAGCTGATTCAGGATCGAAATGGCTTTCAATGACTTAAGATTGGATTATGCACTCAAGGGAAGCTCTAACTATATTTCTTGGAAGCACAGGATGGAGGTAGTACTCGAAAATAATGGCTTGAAGGAATTCATTGACAATGATGTTCCTAAACCCGCTATGATAAATGTTGCAAATCTTGATGCATGGAAAAAGAAAGTGGCAAATGCAAGGAGGATCCTACTGGAGGGAGTATGATACCACATTGTGTCAGGTCTCCATGGAAAAGTGACACCATATGCTATGTGGAAAGCTTTGACGGATCTATTTCAGAGCAGTAATGACCATAGGAAATTGGCATTGAAAGATAAACTCAGGAAGATCGAGATGGAGAAAGGCGACTCAATGCTAAAATATTTAACAAAGTTTGTCCAATGTCGGGATGAGCTAGGGAGCTTTGGCATTATTGTCACTAATGATGATTTGGTGAGTTTATCTCTCCTAGGACTTCCCAAGAGTTGGCATAGTTATCAAGACTCTATCAATGGAAGGGAAAAGCTACCAGATTGGGAACGACTATGGTCGGATTTGGTGTAGGAGGAGTTTAGATGGAATACCAGAGATGGATCTTCATCTAAGAATTAAGATGAAGAATATTGTGCTTTGGCTACCAAGGCAAAGAACGGGAAAGGAAATAAGTTCCACTCCAAATCTAAGTCCAAAGATGGCAAGAAGCGCGGCATGTCCAGAGTGAAGTGTTTTCATTGTCACGAGCATGGGAATTATGCTACTAACTGTCCACAAAAGAAGAAGAACAAGAAGGCTTTAGGATCTACAGTTGGTGAGGCTTTGGCCTCACAATTTGAGCTTGAATTCTCATTGATCACATGAATGGTGTCAAGTGCATTGGGATCTATGTGGTATTTGGATAATGGTGCATCCTTTCACATGACGGAAGACAAGGAAATTTTCAATAGCTTGGAGGAGAAGGATCTCCAGATGCATGTCAAAATGGGTGATGACGAGCAGTACAGTGCTACCTGGATTGGTACCATTACCTTCCAGAAACAATCAAGTAAACCCTTTCAATTAAAATATGTAATGCATGTACCAGGTTTGAAGAAAACTTTAGTCTCAGTTGCAATGTTGGAGGATAGAAGATATGATGTTGTTTTCAATGAAGGAAAATCTTTCCTACGACACAAAACAATAGGAAAAGCCAAGAATATTGGGATTCGAGTTAAGAATATCTACAACATGGATGTAGATGGCTGTGCATAATTGATGGGAAAGGCAGACAAAGTGGTGAGCCGGGATGAGGGCGATTTATGGCACAGGAGATTGGGCCATCTTCACCATGGAGCCTTGTGTCATGCAACAGATTTCTACAAGTCTTCCCAAGGGTACGCTTCAGCAATAAAACACATGCAAGAGATGTACTATGGGAAAATATGTAAAGGCAGTGTTAGAAAATTATATATTATGGAGCAATACAACACATAAAATATGCGGAAAATAGAAGCACACAAAACACATAAAACTAGAGAGACACAGATATATGTGGTTCACCCAGTTTGGGCTACGTCCACCCCGAACAGCCTGTCCTTCCTTTCTATTATCCAACAAAAATAAAGAGACAAAACCTACAGCAGATCCGCTATAATATCCTTTGTTCTCTCTCACAGTCTCCCTCTCTGTTTCTCACTCCGAGAATACACATACAATACATAGTCGCAATACAATACCCTCATAAAAGCGAGGGGTTGCCTTCTAGGGCAAAAATCCCTAATCTAAACATAACTTCTACCGTTATATCACCCGCCTATGAACGGCCAAGATTGACTAGAAATTACTATACTTTTACAAGGCAATTTTACATCTGTTTTTAGCTTCGGGGGTGCTGCCCCCGAAACCCCCGCCAGGGGGCGCTCTGAAAAGCGCTGCCACCCCCCCTGGACCCCCCACGGCAGCGATTAATTACGGGCGGCGTTGCCGCCCCTTTTAAGGTACAGGGGTCCAATGTTGTGATACAAAGTAAACAAGATAATCAGGCTCCACACCCAACAATCTCCCACTTGGATACTGATTGTAGCAACTCCACCGCTGCTTAATTTGTTGGACAATGACTCCTCTTTGGACCTGCCTCTTTCTCATCTTCATCGTCATCCTTGAAGACCAATTGAAACTGAGCATGTTCTCAGTTTCTCCCTGGTTACAACTTTTGTTAGCATATCTGCAGGATTTTGGCTACTGTGTATCTTTTCCAGCTTCAACTCTCCATCTTCCAATACTAACCGTATGAAATGGTACTTGAGATGTATGTGTTTAGTCCTGGAATGAAATGTTGAGTTCTTTGCAAGATGAATAGCACTTTGGCTATCACTGTATAGTGTGCCCATATCATGTTTCTTACCCAATTCATCCATAAACCTTTTTAACCAAATCATTTCTTTACTAGCCTCTGTAGCAGCAACATACTCGGCTTCTGTTGTTGAAAGTGCAACAACACTTTGGATTTTTGAAACCCAACTGATAGTTGTTCCACCTACAGTAAATACATATCCTATAGTGCTCCTCCTTTTATCTATGTCACCTGCCATATCAGCATCAACATATCCATGTAGAGCAATGCTTGAACCAACAAAGCATAATGCTTGCTTTGTGGTACCTCTCAAATATATGAGAATCCATTTTACTTCCATCCAATGTTCTTTTCCTGGATTGTTCATGTACCTTCTTACAACTCCCACTGCATGTGCAATATCAAGCCTTGTGCAGACCATTGCATACATTAAGCTTCCAACTGCTGATGCATATGGAACTTTAGACATATAATCCATGTCTTCTTGGGTCTTTGGGCACATCTCCTTACTAATTTTGAAATGGCTAGCAAAAGGTGTACTAACTGGTTTTTCATTCTACATATTAAATCTTTTCAACACCTTCTCTATGTACTCATTCCGAGACAGTGTTAATTTGCGATTTTTCCTGTCTCTAGTTATCCTCATACCAAGGATTTGTTTTGCAGCTCCCAAATCCTTCATTGCAAATGAATTTGCCAATTTTCTTTTGAGAACATTTATTTCCTGCATGTTAGACCCTGAAACAAGCATGTCATCTACATACAATAACAATATAATATAGCTGCCATCATTTTTCCTTTTTCGATAAACACAATGATCAGAGTGACATCTAGTATAACCTTGTTCAGACATGAACTTGTCAAATTTTAGATACAACTACCTTGGAGCCTGTTTTAAACCATACAAGTTCTTCTTTAACCTGCACACCAATTTTTCTTTCCCTTTTACCTCATATCCTTCTGGTTGCTGCATGTATATCTCTTCCTGCAAATCTCCATGGAGAAATGTTTTCTTTCTATCTAATTGTTCAAGATATAAATCTTTTGCTGCTACAAGACTTAAAATAGTTCTGATTGAATTCATTTTAACAACAGGAGAAAATATTTCATCAAAATCAATACCTTTCTTCTGTGCAAACCCCTTCACCACAAGTCTAGCTTTGTACCTCTGTTTTCCTCCATCTTCTTCCTTCAACCTGTAAACCCATTTATTCTGCAATGTAGTTTTACCTGCAGGCAACTTGACTAAGTCCCAAGTCCGGTTATGCATTAAGGAGTCCATCTCTTCTTCCATGGCTAGCTCCCACTTCTTCCTGCTTTCAACCTGCATTGCTTCTTCATAACATTCAGGTTCACCAGAATCAGTCAACAATAAATAATATAATGAAGGAGAGTATTGTTCAAGGGGTCTACTTATCCTGGTAGATCTTCTAACACCACTTTCAGGTGTTTGAGGTGCCTGTTGCTGTTGTGGTGGTTGCTGCTGCTGTGGTTGTTGATTATTATTATTTTCAGGCACCTTTACTTTTTCAGATATCTCATCAAGAACTGCGTATTCCTTGCTTTCTTTTTCCTGTTTCTTTTCCTGCAACTGATTCTTATACAAGACCTTTTCATTGAATATTACATCTCTGCTCCTAATGATTTTGTGATTTCCATAATCATATAAGCGATAACCAAAATCATTAACACCATATCCAATAAAGGTACATTTCTTTGATTTTGCCTCAAGCTTTGTTCTATTTTCTTTATTAATATGGACAAAGGCCTCACAACCAAAAGGCTTTAAAAAAAGAGTAGTTTACCTTTTTACCTGTCCATGCTTCCTCTGGAATACCACCATCCAAGGAACTTGAAGGCCCTATGTTTATTAGATAAACAGCAGTATCTACAACATCTGCCCAAAATTGTAAAGGCAATCCTGCATGCAATCTCATGCACCTTGCACGCTCCATGATTGTTCTGTTCATCCTTTCTGACACACCATTTTCTTGTGGTGTTCTTGGAACTGTCTTTTCTCTACGAATTCCATGCTCTGAACAGTACCTATCAAACTCTTTGCTGCAATACTCACCTCCATTGTCTGATCTGAGACACTTCAACTTCTTTCCTGTCTCAATCTCAACCAAAGCTATCCATTTCTTGAAAGTATCAAATACATCAGATTTATTCTGAATACAATAAATCCATGTTTTTCTAGTTGCATCATCAATAAAAGTAACATAATAACGAGAGCCACCGAGAGATGATACCTGAGCAGGTCCCCATACATCCGTATGCACAAGCTCCAATTTTTCGCTCTTCTTTTCTTTCCCAACTCTGAGAAATCTGACTCTCTTTTGTTTTCCATAAATGCAATTTTCACAGAAATCAAAATCAACATTCTTCAAACCTGGAAACAAATTTCTTGAGTGAAGAATCTTCATTCCCTTCTCACTCATGTGTCCGAGCCTATGATGCCATAATGCTGCATCTGCTCCTTTGGAAGTTAAAGCATTAACATAGTTAGAAATACCATTGCATAAATACAATGTACCAACCTTTTCACCTTTCTCTATTACCAGGGCTCCTTTGGTGACCTTCCAAGTTTTATCTGTGAAAGTTGTCACACAACCTTCACTGCCTAACTGCCCCGTTGAAATCAGATTTTTCTTCAGATCTGGAACATGCCTTACCTCCTTTAGTAGCCATTGGTTTCCATTCTGTTGTTTTACAAGAACTTTACCTATTCCAACAATTTTACAGGGTTTATCATCACCCAAATGAACTTGTCCAAAATCTCCTTGAACATAGTCATGAAAATATTTCTTATCAGGTGTGGCATGGAATGAAGCCCCTGAATCTACAACCCAAGAATCAGTAACATTTTCGAAAGAAAGAATCAAAGCATCTTGTAACACATCACATGTCACATTTGCTTCATGATTGTTTTCTTGCTGTGTGTCTCCTTCTTTTCCCTTCCAAGATCTACAGTATTTCTTTAGGTGTCCTTTCTTTCCGCAATTCCAGCACACTATTCCTGATATGGACTTGGATCTGCCTTTCCTTGATTTACTGCGATATCCTCAGCTCTTTCGTCTTTCCATTCTTCTTCCCCTAGACTCTGCACTCAAAGCATTACCCGATGTCTCACTGGAGCTTTTCCGTCGCATTTCCTCGCTCAGGATAGCACCAACAACATCATCAAACTTTAAAGTACTAGATCCAGAGACAGAGTTACTAATGGCCATAACTAAACCATTCCAGCTTTCTGGTAATGAGCACAAGAATAACAGAGCTCTAACTTCATCATCAAAGTTTACCCCTACAGAACTTAACTGACTGGTAACTGTATTAAATTCATTTAAATGGTCTGCAACAGATCCACCTTCCGACATCTTCATATTAAATAGTCGTTTCATAAGAAATACCTTGTTTGAGGCTGAGGGTTTTTCATATAGTTTCGCAAACGTCTGCATAAAACCCTCTGTTGTTGTTTCCTTCGAAATATTGAAGGCGACAGACACCACAAGACACAACCGTATTGTTCTGAGTGCCTTTCTATCAAGAATGTTCCATTCCGCGTCTGTCATGGCCGTCGGCTTCTTTGTTTTTCCACTCAATGGTAGGTACAGATCTTTTTTATACAGATAATATTCCATCTGCATCTTCCACAGCGGGAAGTTTTGGCCGTTAAATTTCTCGACCCTAAACTTACCATCGTCTGCCATTGCTCCCACTCAAACCAGGAACCCTTCTTTCCTGCGAGTTTATCAGCCAAATATACCTTTGGCTCTGATACTAGTTGTTAGAAAATTATATATTATGGAGCAATGCAACACATAAAATATGTGGAAAATAAAAGCACACAAAACACATAAAACTAGAGAGACACAGATATACGTGGTTCACCCAGTTTGGGCTACATCCACCCCGAACAGCCAATCCTTCCTTTCTATTATCCAGCAAAAATGAAGAGACAAAACCTATAGTAGATCCGCTATAATATCCTTTGTTCTCTCTCACAGTCTACCTCTCTATTTATCACTCCGAGAATACACATACAATACATAGCCGCAATACAATACCCTCATAAAAGCGAGGGGTTGCCTTCTAGGGCAAAAAAAACCCTAATCTAAACATAACTTCTACCGTCAGATCATCCGCCTATGAACGGCCAAGATTGACTAGAAATTACTATACTTTTACAAGGCAATTTTACATCTATTTTTAGCTTCGGGGGCGCTGCCCCCGATACCCCCGCCAGGGGGGGCTCCGAAAAGCGTTGCCACCCCCCCTGGACCCCCCACGACAGCGATTAATTACGGGCGGCGTTGCCGCCCCTTTTAAGGTACAGGGGTCCAATCCTGTGATACAAAGTAAACAAGATAACCAGGCTCCACACCCAACAAGCAGCCTTTCATGAGAAGGAGAATTGAGCTTCGGGGATCCTTGAGAGAATTCACACAAACGTGTGTGGACCATTATTTTTTGCTTTCACATCAAATCATAAGTACTATGTGATATTTTTTGATGACTTTTCTTGTAAGTGCTGGATCTACATTATGCAGAAGAAATATTGGACATTCTCAAAGTTTCTTGAGTTTAAAGTACTGGTGGAGAAAGACACAGGGAAGCAAGTGAAGGCTCTTAGGAGCGATAATGGTGGTGAGTACATCTCTAACAAATTCAAGAACTTCTGCAGCAAAGAAGGAATTCGTAGAGAAGTGATAGTGCCTCATAACCCACAACAGAATGGGGTCGTTGAAAGAAATAACAAAATGATTGTGAGTGTAGCAAGAGCGATGTTGCATGATCAAGGCCTACCGATGCATATGTGGGAAGAAGCATGCAACACAGTAGTATGTGCAGAATTGTTGTCCTCTATGATACTTGACATGAGTACACTAGAAGAGGCTTTCACTAGTAAGAAACCTGATGTTTCACATTTTAAGATTTTTTCCTCATCTGTTTATGTGCATGTGACCAAATATGCTAGGAAGAAGCTGGAACCAAAAACTGAGATGGGGATTTTTTTTGGGTACACTGAAACTCCCCACAACTATCGGGTGTATTTTCCAAACAGCAGAATGATTGTTGTGCAAAGGGATATAAAATTTGATGAGGAGAAAGACATGCAATTGTCCCTTGAGAGGGATATGGATTTTCATGTAGAGGAGGAACTCTTGGTTCCTAAGGATGAGCCTCAAGATATGGAGAAGCCACATGCGGAGGATCATAGAGTGGCAGAAATCACTCATGCAGAGCCATCCATCAGAAATGGTAGAAGGCGCACCACAGAAGCTGATAGATTGAGACTTGATGTTGTAGAGAATGTAGGAGCCCCTACTTCACAGTGCAAATAGATACAATCTCTAGACAGGTTTACTAGTTACATGGCTCTTATGAGAAAATGTATTGTGACTGAACCATCTTCCTTTCAGGAGGCAATGCAGCAACCAATTTGGGTTGATAAAAAATAAACAAGATAATAAGGCTCCACACCCAACAGGAGTATGACTCCATTATTAAGAACAGTGCATGGGAGATTGTCCCAAGACCGGTTGGAAAATCAGTGGTTGGATCTAGATGGATCTACAAGGTAAAGCTAGTTGTTGATGGCAGTGTGGAGAAATAAAAGGCCAAATTTGTGGCCCGGGATTCTCACAGATTGAGGGGATTGATTATGATGAGACTTTTGCACCAGTTGCAAGGTACTCTTCTATTGGGTATGTGTTATATTCTTTCCACGACTAGCCCCACGCATTGTATGTTGCACCGGGCGCAGCAGGGGGGTCACAGGGGGGGTGGCAGCCCCCCCTGTCGGGGTTTGGGGCAGCGCCCCGGTGAAATTTTTTTTTTTGGTATGTGGTCCCACTCATATGCGGACCCACCCATGTTTTGTGCATCAGTTTGCACATGGTTTTGGGGTACGATGGTTTTCGACCCCTGGTATTTTGTAGATCCGGTCAAGGGAACTACGGTTATGTTCTAATCCAGGGTTAATGGATTTGGGTTTATGTATGCTTTGGCATGTATATATATGTGTTGTAACACTAAAAGGAATATAATGAAAAATCAAGCTGGTCGTACCAATTTTGGATCCAGGGGAAAATCTCTGTGTTTATCTGTTTTATGTTTTATGCTCTCGCTATTGTTTATTTTCTGTTATAAGATTCGTGTGTAGATAATTTATGTTCAGGGTTAAAACCTACATTTGGTATCAGAGCTATTTCTGCCTCAAGGACGCCTTGTCGTAACAGGTTTTTTTACTGGGCCCGAGGTAGACCTCTTCTGCTCAAGTGGGAGATCTGGCGAATCGATTCTGTGGTGGAAAGAAGACATGAATGGCTTAAAGATAGAGATCTAGAAATTTAATGGTCAGAGTTTTGAGTTGTGGAAGCTCAAGATGGAGGATCTGCTGGTGGATAAAGATCAGTGGATCGCAGTAGATCCAAGTACTAAACCAACGACAATGTCAGATGAAGACTGGAAGAAACTGGATTGGAAGGCTAAGAGCACAATACGGTTGTGTGTCTCAGATTCAGTATTGTTGAATGTATCTGGGGAAGCTACGGCGAAGAATTTGTGGAAAAAACTTGGGACTTTGTACCAATCTAAGTCTCTGGTGAATAAGTTGTTCCTGCGGAAAAAGCTGTATAACCTGAGGATGAAGGATGGAGACTCGGTGACAGAGCATCTAAACACCTTCAATACTGTGGTAAGTCAGTTGTCATCTGTTGATATTAAAATCTCAGATGAAGATAAGTGCATCAGTTTGTTGTGTTCTCTACCGGACTTGTGGGACATTCTGGTTATTGCAATAGGTAGCAACACAACTACCTTGAATTTTGATGACATTGTCTCAGCCTTGCTGTCGAAGGAAATGAGACGGAGAAATATGGAGGGTCAAAATGGAGATGCCTTATCTGTACGAGGAAGTTCCCAAAATAGAAA
Source organism: Pinus albicaulis (assembly GCA_034641835.2). NCBI lineage: Eukaryota > Viridiplantae > Streptophyta > Pinopsida > Pinales > Pinaceae > Pinus > Pinus albicaulis. The sequence continues at coordinate 381,446,150 of CM076571.1, forward strand.
CAAGAATAAGGTTTCGAGTGGGAGATCTAAATCTAGAGGGAGATCTAAATCTCCTAGAAAGTTTGTAAAGGTGTTCTGGAAATGCGGAAAGGAAGGAAACTACAAAAAGGAATGCAGATCTAAAGCTCCTGAGAAAGGAAAGGGATCTGATGAAGCTCCTTCTGCAGAGGCAAAAACCACCTCGGATGAAGGTGGGGATGTGTATTTGGCTTCTTCTTCAAATACACATGTAGATCATGAGTCATGGTTTATTGACTCAGGTGCATCCTTTCACTTCACTCCCCATAGGGAGTGGTTCTGTGAGTATGAGAAATATGATGGTGGTGATGTCTTCCTAGGGGATGATAGGAGGGCCAGAATCATCGGACGTGGAAAGGTCAAGCTGAAGCTGCAAGGTGGAGGATTAGAACACTTCCTGGTGTTCTACATATTCTTGCATTGGCCAGAAATCTGATTTCTGTAAGCAAGATGGATGATGCAGGTGTAAAAACAGTGTTCGAGAAAGATGCCTGCAAGATGGTTCGAGGAGCACTGGTATTAATGCGGGGAGTTCAGAATGGAAATCTGTACAAGCTACAAGATAGCACATTTATTGATGGGTGTAACAGTTCTGTGGTTCCTGAAAGTGGGACGGAAAGCCTAGCTGTGTCTGGAGAAAAGACCATGCTATGGCATCAAAGGCTTGGACATATTGGAGAGAAGGGGCTTCGGATACTGCATAGAAATGGTATGGTAGAAGGTATGTCTAATTGCTCTCTGGATTTCAATTTCTGTGAACATTGTGTATATGGGAAGCAGAATCGGGTGAGTTTTCCTTCTGGTGCTAAGAGGGCGAACAAGATATTAGAACTTGTGCACAATGATGTGTTTGGACCTGTGTCAGTTCCATCACTGGGAAAGTCTGTGTACTATGTTTCATTCATAGATGACTTCTCAAGGAATACATGGATATATTTCTTGAGGAAGAAATCTGAAGTCTTTGACAAATTTAAAGAATTTAAGGCTTTGGTGGAAAACAAGACAGAGAAGAAGATAAAGGCGCTGAGGACAGATAATGGGGGGGAGTTCTACAAGAAGGAATTTGAAGAGTTCTGTAAGAAGTGTGGTATAGCACGGTAGAAGACTACTCCATACACACCTCAGCAAAACGGAGTTGCAGAAAGAATGAACAGAACGCTGATGGAAAAGGCAAGAAGCATGCTCAGTGGTACCAGGTTAGGACAAGAATTCTGGGCAGAGACAGTGGAGACTGCATGTTACTTAGTTAAAAGATCACCTTCATCAGCGTTGGAGGATAAGACTCCACATGAGGTATGGATTGGTAAGAAACCCTCTCTTTCACATCTAAGGGTATTTGGATGTGATGCATATGTACATGTTCCAAAGGAGAAAAGGAACAAGTTGGATAATAAATCTAAAAGGTGCATCTTTATTGGGTATAAGGATGGTTTAAAGGGCTACAAGCTTTGGAACCCAAAAACAAGGAAGGTTGTGTACAGCCGAGATGTGGTGTTTAGAGAGGTGAAAGATGTTGTTACACATGAAGTCCTACCAAAGGAACCTGAGAAGATAAAGTTTGAGCTAAAGGAGGATGATTCAGACTCTACAACAGAAGAAGACTCAGAAGAGGAAGAGCCACAAACCCCAGCTTTGAGAAGATCAGTTCAGGAAAGAAGGCAACCAGAAAGGTATAGTCCATCTGCTTTTTGTTCAGGTTTTGCCTTAACTATAACTGATGATGATCCCATAACTATCAGGGAGGCAGTAGATTCAGAGGATGGAAAACTCTGGAAGGAAGCCATGGTTGATGAAATGGCATCCTTGCACAAAAATGAGTCATGGGATCTGGTGGAGTTGCCGGCTGGAAGGAAGCCCATTGTGAGCAAATGGGTGTTTAAGAAGAAGATGAATGTAGAAGGCAAGGTGGAGAAATACAAAGCTCGATTGGTAGCGAAAGGTTATTCCCAGGTGCCGGGAATTGATTTTGGTGATATTTTTTCTCCTGTTGCCAAAGTTACTTCTATTAGATTACTTTTATATGTTGCTGCTGCATTTGATTTTGAGATAGAACAGATGGATGTGAAGACAACATTTCTTCACGGGGATCTATAAGAGGAGATCTACATGAAGCAACCTGAAGGCTTTATGGTGAAGGGTAAGAAAGAACTGGTGTGCAGGTTGAAGAAGTCTCTGTATGGGTTAAAATAGTCACCAAGGATGTGGTATCAGAAATTTGATACCTATATACGGGGACTTGGCTTCACCAGAAGCAAGGAGGATCACTGTGTTTATTTTAAATTAATTGGTGACTGTGTTATGTATTTGGTCTTGTATGTGGATGATATGTTGTTAATTGGAAATGACAAAGAAATTATCCAAGATTTGAAGACCCAACTGTTCTCCAAATTCGACATGAAGGATCTTGGTGCTGCAAACTATATTTTGGGCATGGAAATTAAGAGAGATCGCGCAAAGAGGAATCTCTGGTTAAACCAGAGGAATTATGTCGAGACTATATTGCAGAGGTTCAATATGCAGGATAGTAAACCGGTGAATGTTCCTATTCCTGTAGGTGTAAAGCTATCTGCTGAACAGTGTCCCAAGACACAAGAAGAAGAGGAGGATATGTCCCGTGTTCCATATGCAAGTGCAGTGGGTAGTCTAATGTATGCAATGGTCTGTACTAGACCAGACATTGCACATGCAGTGGGAGTATTGAGCAGGTTTATGTCAAACCTAGGGAAGGAGCATTGGACAGCAGTGAAGCGGGTTTTCAGATATTTACGTGGCACTAGTGATTATGGCTTGTGCTACCAAGGAAGACCAGGATTAGAAAGAATGTTGGACATTTGTGGTTTTGTTGATGCAGACTGGGCTGGAGATCTGGACCAAAGAAGATCTACAAGTGGGTATGTTTTTAGCCTATTTGGAGGTGCAGTCAGTTGGATGAGTAAAAGACAGTCTGTAGTGGCGCTTTCAACTACAAAGGCAGAATACATAGCAGCCACTCATGCAAGCAAGGAAGCAATTTGGTTGTAGAAATTGTGTTCAAGTATGGGGTTGGTACAGCAAGCTATAAGGATAGAATGTGATAGCCAAAGTGCAATTTTCTTGGCTAAGAACCCTGCTTATCATTCAAAGACAAAGCACATTGATGTTCAATATCACTTTGTTAGAGATATGGTTGAGGCTAAAAGGGTGTTGCTGGTAAATTTGGACACTTTGAAGAATGTTGCAGATGCATTGACAAAGTCTGTGATCACTCAGAAGTTCTCTTGGTGTAGACAAACAATGGGTGTTGAAGAATTGGCCAAATGACTAAGCTCTCCTGTGGCCCCCTGTGGAAAGAAAACAACAAGTGGGAGAATGTTGGGTATGTGTTATATTCTTTCCACAACTAGCCCCATGCATTGTACGTTGCGCCGGGCGCAGCAGGGGGGTCACAGGGGGGCGGCAGCACCCTGGCGAAAAAAAATTTTTGGTATGCGGTCCCACTCATATGCGGACCCACCCATGTTTTGTGCATGAGTTTGCACATGGTTTTGGGGTACGATGGTTTTCGACCCCTGGTATTTTATAGATCTGGTCAAGGGAAATACGGTTATGTTCTAATCCAGGGTTAGTGGATTGGGGTATATGTGGATGCTTTAAGATGTATATATATGTGTTGTAACACTAAAATGAATATAATGAAAAATCAAGCTGGTCGTCCCAATTTGGGATCCAGGGGAAAATCTCTGTGTTTATCTATTTTATGTTTTATGCTCTTGCTATTGTTTATTTTCTATTATAAGATTCATGTGTAGATAATTTCTGTTTAGGGTTAAAACCTACATCTTCCATTAGATCCATTTTTTCACTCTCCGTGCAAATGGGGTGGCGCATTCATCAGATTGATGTGAAAACTGTATTTCTCAATGGAGTCATTGAGGAAGAAGTGTACATAGAGCATCCAGAAGGTTTTGAGATATTCGACAGTGAGTCACATGTGTGTCAATTCAAGAGAGGATTGTATGGGGTGAATAAATCACCTCGTGCTTGGTACACTCAGATAGACATCTATTTCATCGGACTGGGCTTCACCAAAAGTGAAGCTGATGCAAACTTGTACTAGATTGTGGTTTAGGGTAAGCTATGGATTATTGTACTTTATGTTGATGATATAATTTTGACTGGTGATGAGCAGATGATACACTCATGTAAGGAGGATATTTCGAGGGAGTTTGAAATGAATTACATGGGACTCCTTCATTATTTCCTTGGTTTGGAAATATGGCAGCGAGATGGTGAACGTTTTGTTTCTCAAGGTAAGTATGCCAAAGAGATATTGGGTAAGTTTCACATGGATATTTGAAAACCCATGGACACTCCTCTTCCAGTAAATTGGAGGAAAGAGGATGCTACTTCTAGAGAGGTAGTGGATGCTACTGTCTACAAAAATTTAGTTGGTTCACTGATGTATCTAGTGAACACCAAACCATACATTTGCTACGTAGTTAACTAACTGAGTCAAGCTATGGTTAAGCCTACCAAGGTGTTTTGGAAGGTGGGGAAGCATGTCTTGAGATACCTAAGGGGCACATCAGAGTATGGATTACGGTACAGACGGACAGAGGGAGTGAAGCTTCAAGGCTTCATGGATGCAGGTTGGGCAAGCAGTCTATCAAACAGAAAGAGCACATCAGGAGGGATCTTCAGCATAGGATCGACATCAGTTTCTTGGTACATCAGGAAGCAGTGATCTGTGGCACTCAATTCAGTATAAGTAGAGTACATGGCAGCAAGTCAAGCTGCATGTGAGGCTATATGGATGAGAAATATCTTGGTTGGTTTGTTTGGTTCTCAGATGGATCTGATAGTGATACATTGTGATAATCAGAGTTGCATTAAACTCTTGATTAATCTTGTGTTTCATGATAGGTCCAAGCACATAGATATAAGGTACCACCATATTAGATAATGTGTGTAGAAGTGAACAATGTTACTTTAGTACATTCCCACGGAAGATCAGGATGCAGATATTCCGATGAAAGCGCTCACCAAGAGAAAATTCGAATACCATAGAGGCAGGATCAAGGTGAAGGATAATCCATTTCTTGTTGAGAGGGAGTGTTGAAGTTAAACAATAAATTTCAGCACCTACACTAGTGTGGGACCAGGAGGTCCAAGCAACACCTACACTAGTTTGGGACCACAGGTCTTAGTAGCACCTACACTGGTATGGGCTAAATTTGGTGCATGTTTATTTTAGTTATCCCTTAATTAAGATGGACAATAAAATTTAATCTAATCTCAAAATAACTTGTAATAGTTAACTGAGTGTGATAAACTCAATTAGCTCATGAATTTCAAGTTGAGGGTAGTTGGTGAGGCATGCAGAGTAATTCTAGTTGTAACAGAGTTCGAAGTGTAGTGGTGCATTAGTTAATGCAGGTTGTAATCAGTTTAACTCAGTTAAGTGAGTTAAACTCTGTTGTGCTAGTTGTAACTATTTGATACACTAGTGAGAGATCAAGCGAATTTAATATTATTTAATTCACAATCAGCGATCTGCCATGCAACTGAGGATTTACTATTATTAGTTGCATGCATGTTAGTTCCAGGGCAGACCCAGTTGAGATCTAGGTAAAAGGGAAGTTGACTATCAATTGTAGGATGATTGGGTTGCACCCATGCAACCAAACACCCATTGGATTACCCATGATCCTTGCACATTCAAGGAAGGAAAAAATTCCTAACGAATAGGGATTGCATTCCACATGAATTGCAAAAGCAAGGCAAGTTGTCAGGAGGCGGAAAATTGGCTAAGTATTGGTTAGTTTTATCCAGGACAGTGTGAGACAGTTAGCTGAGTGCAGGAGGGCTCTTGTGATAAGAATTGTATGTAATTTTTTCATGTATCCATGCTAAATATACAATAGAAAATAGTGGGCTTTTGAGCAGCAAGCTTTCCCCGGAAAATTATCTATGTTGTGGTTTGATTGATTCTTCTTTGCTTCATGTGATTGGCGATTGTGTTTTTAATTCCGGAATTGATTTGTAGAAGTGATTCAGTATCTAGATTTAGGAAATTTTTAGATCATATTGAATCCATGATATACGTGTGTGTTGTATAATTTCTACATTAAAGGTGGATTTTCATTTTTCACCATTTTGGACAGATTAGGGCAGATTGCGATATTGTTGCATAGCAGCGCCTTTTCTTCATCAAAATGGGATTCTTAAGGCATGTGAAGAGAGAAAAGGTAAAAATACACAGTTTTCCTTTTGAATCACTCAATTTGGCCTTAAAATGAGTTCGTGGCATATGTTTTTGTTGCAACATTAGGCAACGTGAAAGATGAAACAAGGCAAAAATTGATTTGTTCATAAATTGCAAACCGTGTATCCGTTGGGCCTGAAATTTTTATGATAAATGCATTGAGGTAGGGTAAATGAACAAAGAAAATTTCAGAAAATTTTAGTGTATTTTTCAAGAAATTGACCACTTTCACCTACAACCATTTATCATTTTTATCGAGGTCCGTGCACCCATTGGCTGATTTTTTTTGTGGGAAGATGCATAATATTAGTAGTAATGACCTCAGAAAATTTCAGGAGAATCTGATTTACCATTTGAGAGTAACTGGAAAAAAAAAATCTGCTACATGAAAAATATACATTTTGTGGAGCAAGGTCAAAGTGGAGGTCAACATTTCATGGAGCAGAGTACCTAAGCTAAATCAACACAGAATCAACCATCATATCGTGTTCTCTTCTCCAATTCCAAAAGGTAAAATTGAGGTAAAACTAGCCTTAAACTTTTTAATTTGTTAAAAATTCTAGAAATTTTGATGAAAATCTATTGTAAACATGTAGTTCCAATTTTTCTCCCATTATGTTTTGTCATACCTTTTAACAACCAATCCCACAAGTTATGATCGATTCTTTATCAAAAAATTCCTACCACCCATGCAATCATCTCATTATTTTCGGTGGTCATAATGATGTTCTTATATGCTTTCACCACTCTCTTCTTGTTAATCCATGCTTTCATTAATGATCCATCAACATGAGGTTCTTGAGAAAAATAATTATTTTACAAATATAAAAACTTCATTAGGGGAATTTTGAGGTCTAAAATGGGCCTCCTAAGAAAAAATTACAACTAAAATAAAATTTATAAGAACCAATAGGATTCAAGATGATGATGTCAACCATGGGGGATGATTCATCATTTTTTAAGTAAAAGGGTAAAAAGATTAAAAAATAATAAAATAATAAAACTATTTTTTCAACTCGTATTTTGACCTTATCTCCTAAAGTTTATACTCAAATTTTAAGCGGGAATACTCGTTGGATACAAAATTTAATTCCCCATCCAAATAGTACCCATAGTCCATACTTTTTATGTACTATGCTATGTGAAAAATGAGAAATACATGAAAAAACATGACTGCAATCACATTTTTCATGTATTTCTCATTTTTCGTGTAGCAGGGTCCATCAAAAGTATGAAACATGGGTACTCCTTGTGTTGTAGCTCCTAGAGACAGCCTTGAGTTGCAAAAGAATAGTGCCTAGGACATCTTAAAATCAGAGGTTGAATGTGAACAATTGTATAAAATGCCTCTGACAAAATATGGAATAAGAGAACAATGGTTTTTGTGGTTCATGGATTGAGAAGACCTTGGATTCAATTCATGTGAATTCCTTATACTGTGAGAGGGCTCAAGAGGTTGTGAGACTGATGGATTTTAAATGGGCCAAGTATAAAACAATTAATAGAAATCTTAAAATATGCAAAGGTGTTGAGAGAGAACGGAGAAGGAACCCACGAGAGACAGGCTTAAGAGATTTAAGAATTTGTTCCCTATGAACTCAGAGGAAACAGATATGAATGAGATATGGACATGTTAGCCACC